>PYAF01000716.1:1360856-1381825 GCA_007407185.1 Glycine tomentella | reverse complement strand
TGTCTGAATTACTTAGACTATTTGTTATGATGAATTTTTCAAACCTGACAAGCGCTTAGAATAGTGTTTTGCGAAATCGAAATGCGAAGAGAAAAATTTCTGTAAACATTTATAACTAATTTGATTTTAATACAAAGTGGACACGGAATCTTACATAAAATTAATCAAGCACGAGTGAGTAAAGAGAGGTGTTATATAGGACACTACAAAAGCTAACTCCCGAAAAAAAAAAAGATGAACAATGTTACAAGACCCTCTCTACATTAGTGCAACTACATGTGATGTCTTGGGTTTGGCGTGAAAGCTTTTCCACCATAACAGCTTGCATGATGCCTTGAGCTGCATGAGCAAAATCAGTCCCCAACTACCCAACTAAATATGGGTACGACTATCTCTGAGTTTCACTGATTAAACCCTATGCCAGTCCCTGGTGGTGATGTCATACCCAGGCCAAATACATTTTTGATTTGATGAACAACTCGACCCAGCCACATGCTTCGTATCCGATCTATTTGGACGGGTTGAGCCGAGTCTAATAACACCGTTTCCAAATGTTTGACCAATTTTGACAATCAAAGATTCTTAAATCAGCTTGAGAAGCATAGAGAATAAAAAATCTTTGGTTATAGAATCACATCCATAAGAAAATCAGACAACACAAACATGGCACTCGAGAGAACATTTTGGTTACTCATTTCAAAAAATGGAGTCAACACTGGCAAGAACACTAATATCGGCTAGATAGTTGGGTACGTGGATGGTATTTACAAGAATGTTGCATTTGGGGGGCATGATACTCATTTCATGAATTGTTTTGAAATCAAAGGATATTTACCTTACAAGAATCATCTCTTTTAGTCTATTGTTGTGATTAAGAACACCAGAATGCAAGAATATCAGAAATTGCTGCTAGGAAATTGTAGGGTAGTCTCAGACTTCTTGGATATGGTTGTGCATCGTTTCATAAACTCAAAGTTTATGGCTGACCTATATTGTACACAATAGACTAAAAGAGGTGATTCTTGTAGAGTAAATATTCTTTGATTTCAAAACAATTCAAATGAGCATCATGTCCCCAAAATGTAGCATAGCTGTAAATACCATCTATCCAACTATCTAACTTAGATGTTGGTGTCTCTTGCTAGTGTTGACTCCATTTGTTGAATATAGTACTAAAGAATGCTCTCTCTAATGCTACGTTTGTGTTGTCTGGTCTTCTGATGGATGTGATGTAATCACCAACGACTTCTGATTCTTTATACATCTCAAGTAGATTTGAGAATCTTTGATGATTGAAATTGGTCCAAGTCCATGTTGGTTACAACACGACAAATTAACATAATTATCTCGAGAGTAATACAATATTCTAAATTTTGTGGCAGATATATATGCCCTAGATTTATGAAGTGTAAAACTTGTTTGTAAACCAAACTTTTGTAATTTATTGGCTAAAATAATGGGTAACTTATTTCCTTAGTTTGCCTTCAATGTAGGTGTGATGCTTGGTTGTAGGTTCCCCACTTAATAGAGAATAGGTTCTTAGATGTGGTTCCCCACTAAATAGAGAATGCTTACCGGAAACTTAGAGGATATAACACTTTGTTTTATATTAATAGTTTTTTTTTTTTTCCATATAACTCAGTACTTTAGGTACTCAAAGGCCCTCTATACCAACACAAGCGTGAAACTCTCTTGCTTAACTAAAATATACGTCGTCTCAAAGTGGAAATTTGTTTCAGGGGTTTGGATGACTTGAGGTTGAGGGATACAACATTCATTTTAATAAACATGGCCTTTTTCATAGATTGTATGTGTAGCTAAAACGACTCAATGTATTTTGCTTGATAAACAAATAGGATTAGTTGCACCATTTTCCCTTCATTTTGCAAATCAAACTGGAGTTTCAAAATTTAATTTTGAACATAACATTCAGCAGAAAGTGAGGAACATGGTGTAACTTATATAGCTATTTATCAGCTGAAAGAACCGTGAGTCCCTTTAGCAACACAATCTATGTAAAAGCCATAGTTATTAGAATGAATCTTGTGTCCACCCAAGTCTTTAAACCTTGTAATAATCCGCCTCCTTTTGAAAACTTCTTAAGCATAAAAGTTAAAAAGAATGAAATCGGTCAATTAAATCATTTATTCAATTCTCAAAGGTCTAAGGATTCTTAAGAGAAAGCAAATGTTACTTAATAATATAGTGGTACTCAACCTTTGACCACCTTAGTCGAGTTCAGTAAAAAAGGTCTAAGGTATTAAAACAATTTTTATATTCCATAAGCATATAGATCAACCAAAAAAGATGAAAGTTGTATCCCCAATTAGAAAATTCCAATAAATAAAGACAACATATAACCAACATATATCGCGCATCACACCTTCAGATAGTTAAAACCTAAGGTAAAAACAAAATGTCATGTAACCTTTGTATATCCTGATTACTTGTGATAATAAAATGATGAATTAAATAGCATGTATTGTTGTCTTACTTGAAGTTATATTGTTCAAGCAGTTAGAGCAATCATATATGTAAATTGATAATTACAACAAAAGTACAACTAATTTTTTTAATACCTTATGGCTATTCATTTGAACAAAAAGTTTACTTCCTAAATTATATTTCAAAACTTTGCATACACACATTAAAAACGTACATAGATACAAACATAATACATATATATTATACTTTTATAGGGAAAAAATACAAAGTAATATAAATATTTTATTATTTGTATTTATTTATCTTTTATTTATAAAGGATAATTAAAATAAATTTTGACTATCTAACATATTGTTTACTTTTTAAAATATATAAGTTTTATTTAATTATATTTAATAAACTAATTTAATTTCATTACTGTGGCACTCCTTACATTTTTATTATTTGTTTTCTTATAAGAAAAAAAAGTTATCGAGCTTACCTGGGTTTGGAGTTCTCATGACAAAGGAAGTTCAACAATCATATCAATATAGAGATACTTCCAACCATATATAGAAAAGAAATGAAAACCATTGATGAACTTGGAGATTTTGCAGTATCTTCCATATATTTTATTCTTGACCAAGACTCCGCATATATGGAGCAAAAAATAAATTGGTATTTGCATCCATGGATTGCCTGTTTGCACAAAAGATTTTTTTTTATCATTCGATCCATCATTTTCATTGAACGTGTGTCCTCCCAGTTTGGGTTATAAGAATTGTTCATAACAAAAGAATGATGCACATTTAATTCAAGTTATTAATTAGACATTCTATATGTTAATGTTAATTAAAATAGAATATATTAAAACACATAAGAAAACTTGTTTATTCATTAGGCCCGACTAGTCCCTTACTTATTATATAAATAAATTGATTTTCCCAAAAAAGAAACATATAAGGACAAGGGAAATAAAAAGGAAGAGTTATATAATACAATATCTAAAAAGCTTAAAGAAGAACGTGCAACAACATATGTACCCCTTTAATCCCACAAATGTTATTGCTTTCAGAGTTTATGACCATTCATTATAAATTGTATCGAATTAAGGAATTGGACCAACAGGTTGCACCAAATTAAAGACAAGGTGACTAGAGGTCAGAAATAATTGCTGAAAGGAATTAAGCCAACCTGATACGCTTCTACATGCTCAACACATAAACCTAAAGAAGTTAAACAAATGGGAACTACACCCCCTGTGATTTTTTAAAAAAAAAAAAACTTAATCAAGAAGAAAATTTAATTTCATGTTGCCATTAAGTAAATATATTATAAGAAAAAACCTTACAATATTCATTAGGCATTTTTAAAATTAAACAACTTGGTGGTCTTTTCAGAAAAATACGTACATGTTAGAGAACGAAAATCCGATCCTTCTCCAAACATACACCAACAACCCCCCATTTGTCATGAGAAAATTATTTGTCGTACCTTCTGAAATAACTCCCTATATATTATAACAAGTAGGCAAATGAAGTCCTACACACATATGTGAAACGAAAAAAATATGCAATGAAATAAGTCCGTTCACATTAATTTTGAAGACAACCTACATTTTTTATTCATCTACAAAAACATGTAACCATAAGTGGTGTAAGATTAGTAATCTCGGTAGCCTATAAAATTTAGAGCATAAAGAATTTCATGAAAAAATGCATACAAATAAGAAGAACATAACAATTGGCATAGTTGAAACCAATTAAAGGAAACAAGACATATGATATACGATATATAGTTGATGTGTAATTCTAAGGAAAACTATAAGAGTGTGTTTGGATAGAGAATTTTAATTGGAGAAAGTACTTTATCAGGAAATTTGAAATTTTTTAATTTAAAATTCATTGTTTGGATATTTTTATGAAAAATTTAAATTTTTGGAATTTTAAAATAGAATTTTAAATAACTAAAAATGTGAAATTTGAATTTCCTTCTAAAAGGTGAGAAATTGAAATTCTCTTCTTGTTTAGAAGCTCTAACCCCACTACTTTTTGTTCCATCTCAATTTCGGACGAGTATTCTGACCTCCGCTATTCTCACGGCACCCACCTCATGCGCTTTTCTGTGCATGAGGTTCAAAATTTTAAAAACGAAGAAATTTAATTTCTTTATCCAAACACAAAATTTTGAAAATGAAGAAATTTAATTTTATTTATCCAAACACAGAATTTTGAAAATAATTTTTTTTAATTGATGCATTTTAATTTTTCTAAATTTTAAATTTTCTGAAATTTTAAAATATTTCATTCAAACATACTATAAATGTTTTTCCCACTTTGGAGAGAATTTAGGGTAGAGAAAGATAGACACGAACAAGAAAAAAGGTAGAGAGAGAAAATAATAGATGTTATAAGTGTTGTGATTAAAAAGGAAGATTTGACAAAAAAAAAATGAATTAGAAAGGAAATGAAAGAGAAAATAGTGCATGTTAATAAGTATTTTAATTATGATATGGATTATACAAAAAAATATAATATGGAAGTACAAAACTTAGTTATAGATGAAAACTTCTTTTTCGATGCACTTTTACACTCTTTTTATAAGAATTATTAACATGAAAATATCAAGATTCATACTTTATGGCTATTGGCGTGACATTTCAAGTATCTCTATA
The DNA here is from genome assembly GCA_007407185.1 of Glycine tomentella. Lineage (NCBI taxonomy): Eukaryota > Viridiplantae > Streptophyta > Magnoliopsida > Fabales > Fabaceae > Glycine > Glycine tomentella. The sequence continues at coordinate 1,376,727 of PYAF01000716.1, read as the reverse complement.
TAATACATAAGGCGAATAAGTTATTTTTGATATACAGCTGATGTGTAATTTTTACCTGATATGTTATACGGAAGAATATACAATGAAATGAGATAGTTCACATTAATTTTGAAGACAACCTACATTCTTTATTCATCTACAAAAATATGTAACTCTAAATGGTGTAAGATTATTAATTTCACAAGCCTATATAATTTAGAGCATAAAGAATTTCATGTAAAAATGCATACACATGAGAATAACATAGCGATTAGCATAATTGAAACCATTCAAAGGAAACAAGACATAATATATGATATACAATTGATGTGTAATTCTAAGTAAAACTATAAATGTTCATCCCATTTTGGAATTTCGGGTAGAGAAAGATAGATAAGAACAAGAAATAAAGGTAGCGAAAGAAAGTAATAGATGTTATAAGTGTTGTGATTAAAAAGGAATATTAGACAAAAAAAAATGAATGAGAAAGGAGATGAAAGAGAAAATAGTGCATGTTAATAAGCATTTTAATTATAATGTGGATTATACAAAAAATTGTAATATGAAAGTACGAAACTTAGTTATAGATGAAAAATATCACTTTAACATCTCTTTTCTCCGTGCACTTTATGGTTGTTGGTGTGACATGTCAAGTACTTCTGTACAATATGTGAGGCGAATAAGGTTTTTGAAGTTAATTAAATTTTTATCTGACTTTATTATATGTAAAATTTTCATCTATACTGTCTTTAAAAACATTAAATGTATTGCATGTTATAAAAATTTATAAACATGTATGGTATCAATACCTCGATAGTTTGACATGCGGCATATGCACACAATCTAATCCTTCAAAAAATAATTACAACTGCAAAATAAATGTTTGAATATAAATTTGTAGAGGCAATAAATGTATGTAAGATTTGAATATAAATAGGCAATAAATGTAATGAATAAATGTAATGTGTTTCAATATAAATTTGTATGTAAGATTGTAATGTTAGACATTTTCAATGTAATTCATACGTCTTAGAAAATTAAATTTTCTTGACGTTATTATGTACTATATATTATATTAATAATTATACTATGTTATTTAATATATATTGGATAAATTAAAATGATCAATTAAATATGCTCAAAAGATTCCTTAATAAATATGAGATAAATGAGTGAATATTAGTATTGGGTCAATTATGTTTAATAGAAGTTTACTGCTCAACAATAAATACTATATATGGGGATCCATTGTCATTATTATTTTGTGAGATATCATTTTGAAAATGATAAATGAAACAAATTAAAAAGAATTGGCAATGTGGTTAAATAAATTTAGAGAATAAACTAAATTTATGATGCTGCAGTCAAAATCTATTATTGTAAAACGAGAACCCTGTGTGGTAGATCTGAACATGGTGAGAACCAACGATGGCAGATGTTGCCAGTCAAAGTGGATCTGAATGCCTTGTGTTGAAGGAGGGACGTCAATCACTCGTCAAAGCTCCATCTGAATGGATCCTTGGCAGTTGCAAATCTGAAGTATGAACTTTCAGATCTAATTTTTCCATGGCAAAAGGCATGTGAAAGTGGGGAGATGAAAAAGGAGGTGAAAGTAGGGTTATGGAGAGAGAAAAATGGAGAAGAACTTATTATTGAATTTCTTCCTTTCAATTCAAACAAATAAAATTAAACTTTATGTGAAATCAATGAATGAAACTCCTAACGATTCAAAAGCAAATAAAAACTACAAATTAAACTTGTAGCGATTCAATACCTTTGCATGTCGAGGTGAACAAGCTCTTCGATAGTCAAATCAAGAGCAAATCAATCCTCCTTTGCCAACAATTTCACCTCCTGAATGACATAAATCCCCAACCATTCTTTAGATCTGATGAGTACATGTGTTGAATCCCGTCATTGATCGCTTCTCTCTCCTCAAAACTCACAGATCTGATGTCCTCAGAGAACCGTGCCACCGCCCTCCATTGCCTTTTGAGATGCCGTGAATAGGAAGTTTCCATCAGTGGGGACCTTGTCGTCGTGATAGAGCCAGAAGACAACAGATTTGAGGGTGGAGAACAACGGCGGCAACAACGAGTCCTCCTCCTCTGGCGGTGGCTTTCAGAGCACTCCCTTCTGGTTTGGTTTCCTGCCAAAGCGTGGCTAATGGCAAACCTTGGAATGGTTCGACGATGGTGGTTGAGTTGCAAAGAAGCTTTCCCATTATGATAAATGAATGAATGAATGTATGTGTTCAATGAGAAAGAGTTGCAAAAGAGAGAGAGCAAAGAGAAAGAAAGTAGGGTTAACAGATAGATGGACGGAGCGGAGGAGTTTCTCAATGAGGGTTTGGTTGACAGGGGGTTTTGGAGTGGGAATTCTCTAGACACCGTGAGAGGCATTGACAATGCACTAAACTTGGATGATCCTGCGGAGCATGTGAATAGACCACGACGTTTCTTTTCCATATGCTACAAAAAAGAAGAAAAAGAATGAAAAAAATATATCGTGGTTGCTAGTTAGCAGAATGTGAATAGACCATGATGATTCAGGTGCAAAAATGTTGTTGAACATGGTCAATGATGACGGTTTTGTTAAAATCGACATCGTTTTTTTTTTTATTTTAATTACAATATTGTCATCACATTTGCTTCGACAACGGTTTTTTGGGAACCATAATCAGTAGAGCGTTGTGGAATGCTATTATTTTAGTAGTGTAGTGAAAAGAGATGTTTGTTGAGCAACGTGTGAGGTAAAGACTACATGCAATGGATTTCATTCCACAATTAAAGGCTGGGTAGGTTGAAGCTAGTCATAGAAGTAATGAAAATTCTAAAACATTTTCATCTTCCCCATTCCTATTCCGCTGGCATCAATGCATCAATGATATGGAGACACTATGCGAGCACATTTGCACTAACATAAACATAATGGATGAGCGTGACTGTGAGTCAGAACAAAACCTATGCCTCAATTTGAATGCAACAACGTTTTTCTTTCTCTTGCCTTTTCTGTCCATTATTTTGGAATAAAGAAACATCCATTGCATGTAGTCATTCTGTCACATGTTGCCCATTAGACATGCATTTTCATCAAGTGCTAGCAATGTCAAGAGTAGAGATTGGTCACTTCACTAAAAAAAACCCAAGGACAAGAAAGTCGGTCAATGACCTTCTAATGATGACATTTTGACCTCTCCTTTGCACATAACCAAAAACAGCACACAACCAATGAGACAAGTAATATCTATTTTGTCTTCCAATTATGATTCATCCTCAAAGAATCCTGCAAGTTAAGGTATGTTCAAGGATTCAAATCCTCGCAAGATCATTGAATTGCTTTTGAACATCAGAAAGGTCCATTGAATCACTTGGCATAAAAAACATCTTTCAATGGTGCATAGGTGAGCCTATCATCAAAGAATTTCTACCCAATATATTTTCATGCGTACATACAGTCATGCAACAAATAAAACACGTCTCAAAGTTGGGTCCAAAAAACAATGGAGCACAAGAGGAGCAGTTAAAGCATTAGTTTTAGCATAATCCCACGAGCAATAGTTCATGCCCTTGGAAAATAGGAGTTGAAGGTGGAATGTACTGAAAGTGGTGGCAGGTAGCCTTTGCCAAAATGGGCTTATGTTAGCCGATATGGTAGTTAGGGAGCCAATAATGGTCAAACACAATCATAGGCAGTTAGTTATTTTAGGTGTTTTAGTGTAAATATGTATTTGAGAACGTTTGAAAGGACCTCAAACTAATCAATCAATGCAATTATATTTTCCCAAGTTATATTTCTTAGACAAATTTACTTCTTTCAGCTTTAAATTTTGTTTCTTTACCTTTTATCAAGTGGTTTTGAATTCCTTTTGCTTTCACCTTCAATTAAGTGTTTGTTTTAGCAACTTGAGAATCCACATCTAGTTGAAAGGTAAATTTTTTCTTTTTTGACATTCAAATCGCTTGATTCAAATTTTGGACTCATCTTGGAAAAAAGCTAGTCAAATCACATTCGACTAGCCATTGATCATTCATGCAACAACAGGTAGTCATTATTTTAATTATGTTCTTTTTAATTAAATAACCTAAATTAAAAATAAGTTTACAGAATATCCTATATTAGATGTCTAATAATATATTTTTTGACTTAATTTCAAATTTTATCACCAAATTTTTATTTTTTTTAATTTTACCACTCAAGTTTTATTTTCACGAATTTTATCATGAACTTTCATAATTTTGAGGATTTTACCACTCAAGTTTTTTTCCACAAATTTAACTATTTTGTAAATTTTATTATCCATTTTTTCAATTTTTGGGCAAATTACCATCACATTTGTAACAAAACTATGTAAAAAGTCACATTTATAGATTTTTGTACATTGATTATAGTTATAATTGATGTAAAAAAGTGACTTTCTATATCAGTTGTGGTTATAATCGATGTAGAAAGTATTTTTCTAAATCGATTATAATTACAATCAATTTCAAAAGTCAAAGTTTTTCATCTTTCATCAATGGTGATAAAATACGCAAAAATTGAAAACTTGAGTGAAAAACTTGTAAAAATAAAACTTGGATGATAAAATTTACAAAATAATAAAAGTTAAGTGGTAAAATTTATAATTAGGCCTTTATTTTGTACAATATAACTTTTTTTAAAAGTTTATACATGAGACTAAGAAAATTAATTAATTTTCAAAATAAGTTTATCTAAACACACATATAAATATTAACTCTATGATTTTGAGTGAGAGAAGTGCTAAATAGAATGGAGGATCAAATTAAATTTCAACATATGTAAGGGGTTACGCTCAAATGTGCTTTCTCATAAGAACACCTACATTTTTTTTAGATTAATAAGTACAATTATATATTATCAATCAAATGTGTATAAATAAAATAAAATCATGTTGATTTCAAATTTTACTACAAAAAATTAGTTATATATACGTTTATGCTTTGTTATTCAAGACGTCGGATATCACAGATGAGAAAACATGTTAGAGATAAAGTTTGCAATCTTAACATAAAGTAACACATGGTCAATTTGTTTAATGGATCTCAAGCAAATGTTCAGTGCATCGATGTAGCGGATTTGTGTAAATATGACAAGTTTAGTTAAAACTTTCTAAGTATGCGGGAATTGATGCTTCTTCCTGGTTTTACCTCTTACGGAAAGAGCCCTACATTGCTTGAGAACAAAGTAAAGGCATATAAAGGCAATGCTAATCAGCATTGGAATTAATTAATTAATCTATTCACCATCACAATTGACAGCAAACAACAATCTCGGACCAAGCTTTCTCTTTCTTAATTTGACAAATGTACTTGGCATGCATGTATTAAGGTTTCTGCTCCCTAAAAATCAAGTCGCATTGAACAGTACTTGAAAATTGAAGCAACTTGAAAAGCCAACTTGACCGAAAGAAGAGTGAGGAGAAAAAGGGGGGAAATATAAGAAGAAAAGAAAATCTTAAGGCAAATGATTAAGATAATCAATGCAACCTAATCAAAAGTTGTTTCCCTGTCTTGTTCCTTTTGCTTTTCATTAAAGCAAATAATATAATATATATAATATTTAGCTAAACCCCCCAACATATCATTTTCAATTCAACAAATCGAACCCTGTAATTGGCCAACAACTAGGCAATGTTTGCGGTGAGACAATACACTTCAAAATTTAATGTTACATATATCTAGCTAGGGCTACATATTGCGTGTGCCTGTTTCTTTGTTTGATTTGTTTTCTACTAAAGAAATAAAGAACAAAAAATAGTGAATGTTTCTTGCCTTCTTATCCTATGGCTGGTAATTTTCTTGGAAACTATTGAGTGTTTTGTGAGGGGGAATTGAAGGGAAGAGGCTGTGGGGACAAAAGAAGCTTCCGTGCTTTAGTACTTTGTTAGAGAGAGCTATGGGGAATTTTTTACGAGACCCAAAGCGGTGAATGGGATAGTAAACAGAACACAAAGGTGCTTGAATTGAAACTTCTAATGATTTACATGTGCATGGAAGAACGTGCATGCTTGACTGCTCAACTACCTTACGCTAATTAGAAAGAAAACACTGTATGTCAGTTATGTATGTGAGAGTTGTTTCCTAAATCAATATGAGTAGGCCATGCATGCATGCTTTGAAATACTAGTAATATCCCTTCCATGTGAAATTTAACATGTTAAAAAAAATGTAACAATTACACTATTTGTTGTGTTAAAATAGTCAATTTTATTTAAAATATTCTTAATAAAAATGAGTATAAATTGTACACTAATTAAATAGTTCCATGAAATATTAATATATAAAGATATAATTAAAAAAAACTTATATTAATTTTTTAAAAAAATAAATGTTTTGAAACAATTTAATGCTCTTATCATGGTGACAAAAAATTTAATATGTAGAAAGCAATATATTTTAAAAGAAAAAAAATAAAAACAAAGGTGAGGTTCATTTGCTGGTGCATCATCCTTCAGCTTTAAATGTTAAGACTCTTAACTTTGTGCACATAAAGATAGAAGCTTCCTCGATATGTGCACGCATGGAAGTGCGGTGTATTCTTCCTACCCTTTAGGCTTTATTAGCTTTTCTTCTTTCCCTCTCTCTCTCTCTCTTCTCTCTTTCTCATCACTCTGAGTACTACACTAGTGGAGTAAGGGAGCTTTCTTGCCAACTTGCAGGTGCATAAAAAAATTTCTCTGCAACCAATAAAGGTTGTGGCGCCACCCTTTTTTTAATCCTTGGGAAAGGGAAGCTTCATGGTCATGGATCTATTCTCCATATCACAGTCACATTGTAAATATCAGATAAAGAGAGACACAGAGGGAAATGGAGACAGGAAGAGGGTTTGTGCATGTGTGTGTGCTTGTGTGTATATGGGATTAATACTTCTTTTAAAGCAAGGATTAACACGCTGGAAGGTATGGCTACATATAGGGTCTTCATATATCTATGAAGAAAATGTACCAAAAGACTACTACACATTGTCTAAAGCAGCAGCAGCAGCAAAAGGATTGTCCCTCTTTTCTTTTTTTTCCTTTCCTCTTTTGGTTTCGTAAGAATTACCGAGTTAGTAAAATTTATGTGAAAAATGAACCCTAGAGGTTAGTTGCACTTGCACAGTTTCAAATTGTGGTCCCCATCTATTCTAAATTACTAATTTTAATAAGGTTTTGAAGGTTTATATGGATATATTGCTAAACTGCATCGAATCAACTGCATTTACTTACAATTTTATTTTATATCTAGACTACAGGTATCTTTGGTTAAAAATAATTTTATTTGAATTGGATAAAATCATTGTGAGAGAAAATCTTTTTAATCATGAACTCTATAACCTTAATTTAAAACCAAAGTTGCTTAAAGGGTCATTTCTACTATAAGGGTTGCACTATTTACTAGTATTCACTTGTGTAACTAATAATAAAGGTAGACATTCTTATCCCAAAAAAAAAGGTAGAAGTGTCCAAGTGAAATCTTCTGCGATAAGATGTACCCTTGTGTCTTGATCATCTTATTCCCACGGAATATATGCAGTAAAGAAGAGGAAAGATAGTGAAAGACAGATACTCTCTGTCGGCTTCAACTCATCCCCTTAGGAACTTCAAGAGAAAGGATCATCTGGCAGTGTACCTCTCTATACACTTGAAAATGACTTAGCATTTTAAAGTTGATTATTCTTCTCTCTTTTACCTTTCTCCTTCACTGCTCTATCTTTCTAAACTCCGTGTTATATGTGCCTGGAGACCATCATTTGTCTTTCTTTCATTAAAAAAATAAAATAAAAATAAAACCTGTTTTTTTTGGTTTTTTCAATTTTCCCGAGAGATTTGCTTCAATCATTGGATAACTAACTTGTATCAACTAACTTCAAATTATTAATGAATAACCGTTAAAGGCTAATTGATGACTTATATGTAGTAAAGTCACCTTAAAAAACCCAAATAATTCCAAACAGACATGAACCTCAAGGTAGACGAATTTTATCAATACCAATAAATAACATAATTTAGTGGTATCTAAGAATATAAGGGTTGAAATTCCCCTTACCCTCCTTTTTTATTCTGTCAAAAAAAATTACAAGATTTTATCTTTGTCTGATAGGAAAAGCATTAGTTTTATACTTTTATTAATTAATAATTTTTCTCGTATTGCCATTTCAATTTTTTTTTAGTTTTATTAATTATTATCCCTCTCTCTGAAATTAAATCTCATAGTATCAATGTACCAGTAAATCGCTTCCATGATATGATTTGTTTGCCACAGTTGATTATTACCAGAGCTGGATGCAACTTTGTGAAACTTTTCTCTAAGAATATTAACGCACCACGTGTCACCTCTCAAAACAAAGAAAAAGTATACTAGGGGGAAAAATTGCTTAATAGTGACGCATAGAATGTTTCATAAATGATGTCAGACTAAAAAAAATTAAAAGTGGGTCCAGGAAGGAATAAGATACAAAGAGAAAAACCATATCAATGTGATAAAAAGAAGAAAAGATTGCTTGCATCCAAGTTTTCTCATCGATCCCAACAATACATGCAGATCTAACAGTGATCATCAGCACAAGCAGAGATCAATTAATAAAATTGTTAACAAAGTTCAACATTCAACGAGTCATTAAAGCAATGGAACATTGCTAAATGTAAAAGCTACAAGTGAGAATGCTCACATTCAAGCACATTAATACGTGCTTTAATTATATTTGTCAGAATTAAGACTTTGGTTTAATTTTCCATGCAAAGGCATTATACCACATAACAGTACTTGAGAAGGGGGAAATAACCCTCGTAAGAACTGCTAATTTCCAAGACCAAATTCAAAAACCCTAGATATGGTACTACTATTAAGAGAGTTTCACATGATCAAGTCATCAATTACACATAACATAACCAAATGATCTAATTAATTAAAAACTATGATATTCACCCAAATGGTGAGCCTCTACCTTGTGCCATGGTACCAGTGCTGATCATTGGGCTCATCCTTTCAGGCTGAAGAGGTGCTCTTCTTGGTGAAGGCCTTTCAAGCTTCATAGATGATGCATCAAACTTTTTCTCTTCACTCTGAAGCACAGGCTTTGAGTCATAGATCTCTGACATGGGATCAATGTCAGTGCTAGCTCCTCTATCCAATGATCCTGGTGGTGCAATCTGAATCTGATCACCTTTGAAAGGGTCATCTTGAGGGCCAAGGCATGATGCTGGCCCTCCCAAATCTTGAAGCCTTAGATCATCACTCCAAACCAAAGGGCTCTTACCACTCCCACTATAAGGGTTATTGGACCTCTTCTTCCCCAAACACAAACTCTCATTGATTGGCATGAAACCATGATCAAGGGATGGCTTCTCCATGTTCTGCTGAAGGTCAATTTGGTCACCTCCATAAATGTTTTCAAGGTCTTGGAATGAAGAAAAGCCAAGAGGGGAACCAAACTCCTTCATCACTATTCCCATGTCAGGGATCCCTTGATGATGAGGTCCAATGGCACCCTTTAAGTTAGTTGCAGCAGATGCCATGTTTTCACCAGCAAGTGTTTGATAAGCCTTCTCCAATATGCTTTGCATGTATTTCCCTTGAGCCTCAATCCTTAGCTGAAGGTGTTTTTGAACCTGCCATATAGATACACCTAAATCCATGTAGGGACTTGGAGTGACACAAACAGTGCAAATTTGGAGGGAATAATTAACAATGATTTATTTTTCAAAAAACAATCTTAGGAAAAATAAACTATTATTTCCTCAAAACAAGTTGAACCAAACATGCACCTATTTCAGCATTATGCAAGGATAGTATTGTTTTAATTACCTCAAGTTGTTCATGAAGTCTTCTCTGCACCTCTATTTGCATCCTAATCGCATCAACCATGTGTGAGTTACTGTTTCATACAGTGTTCACACACACATTCCACAAGAATACCCGAATCCCCCCCACGTCCCAGCAAAAGAATCAAAAGAAAAACTTAGGCTAGAATTGAGAAGGTGGAAAATATTTCCAAAATCGTTTGCATGCAAGTTTGTTTCAACAGATATAGATGAAGAAAGTGAGGCATACTCATTCATGTTGCGGCCAATCATGGCAGAAGAGGAAGCAGTGTTTCGCTGCAGTTCTAAAGCCGAAGCTGCATGTCAGTGCAAAAAGATTTTTTCAATATAAAAAGAACTATCATGAAGTGTAAGGATCAGAAAAGTTCAAAGCCAAAAAAAAAAACATTGAGGAACCCTAGAAAGAAAAGTCACCTCTCATACCATCCTTAATCGAGTGATCATTGAAATCCTTGTGGGGCTGCTTGCCAAGCCTAAATTTCTAAATGCAGACAACAAATGAAAAAAAATAAAATAAATAAAGATAAAGGAACAACAAAAAGAAGGAGAGACATCAAGCCAACACGAGAGACATTGGCAGTGTCACAAAAGTGTTTCTAAAACATAAAGCAAAATCAAAAGCATGAAAGAAATATGGATTTGTATTAATCAAACCTGGAGGTGGCTCTTGAGGTGGTAAAGGGTGAGACCCTTCACACCCATAACCCTCATGATGGTTTTAGGAGTGGCCTCTGCAAATCCAAAAAAGAGAAAAAGATGATTAATCAAAAGATCATAATATTATCCAACATAGACAAATGTATACTACAATAAATTTTTGGTCTACAAGAACGTCTGTCTTGACAATAACAAAAAAATCATTGTATAAGATAACAATATGCAACAGTTTTTATATATTATTGGCGTAGTCTAGAAAATTTGTCTTTTCTCTTTGGTAAGAAACCACATGTATCGTCTTTGTGAAGCAATTCTGGTCGAACCAAATAAGAATACTATGATTTGCGCATGTATAAAAATAATAAGTACTAAAAAAATGAAGAGAATCGAAGAAGGGGGAAAGAAGAGTACTATCAGGCCCTCCAAGCTGAGTAACAGCATCAACAAAGCGTTCATGGAGCTCAACAGTCCAACGGAGGCGAGGTTTAGGGTCAGTGGTGAGGACAAGACCCGAGTCTCCTTGAACACACATGGGTCTGTCATGGGAATTCATAGTAGAGGGCTTCTTGGGAGGGAACATTCTCTCCATCTCTCACTTTCTCTCTCTCGGATGAGAGGCTCTGAGTGAGGAATACCAAAGAGATTCAAGAACAAATGCGATGCAAAATAGGGGGAGGAATAGGGTGCGTTTTGAAGAAGAGAGAGGGGTGTGTGAACGGCTTTGGTTGCCTCCTCAGGTATAAAGCACAATGGAAGGAGCTAGCAGCATTACTTAAAAGAATGTATTCAATATGTGAAATTTATTTTAAAATAAAACAAAATAAAGCTACCCTATTATTCCAACATGCATACCTTCCTTTGTCAAAAGACACCTCACTCCCTAGCTCCTTCCCTCTCTCTCTCTCTCTCTCTCTCTCTCTCTCTCTTTAACATTCCAACCTTGATTACTATATTGAGCACGTATAGTTCATTACATTCCAAAGAGAGATACCCTTTTATTAAATTTTGTATGCATAGATATATAGATAGCTTTTTGGGGCATCATGAGGGAGACCCTGATCATGCAATGATAATGATGGACAATATTATGGAGTCTAATTTTTGGTCCACTATCTCTTATACTATATGAAATATATTGAACAATGTTGTTTTGCTCGATGCATTATGGACATAATCTCACATTTGGCTGTTTATGTATGCATGGGGGCATTTCGTGGTACGACACCCTTTTTAGCATAATTATTAGTACGAACCCATCTATGGCCTATCAGCTACACTGGTAATAATAGAAAGCATTGGCTTTATGTCATTACCAAAAAAAAGTTTTCAATCATATATTTGACAGAATTTTTTGTATTTTAGGGATTGATCTACGCAGTAAGCACATAGGAATATGATTCAACGGGATCGCGCGATTACCTGATTAACGACTCGTTATCTGAAAAATTAATTTCATATTTTCTGATTAATGTTGCAGGGAATTAAACAAGATCTACAAAACTAAATGACTTGTAGTGTATATAGTTTATAACTTTATATACATCATAATATTCTGGTATTATGAAATGTGATGGAACCGTATTAATGAACAACGTTAATGGTACCAAATATTGATTTTCTTAAGTGTGCTAACAACATAATTCAATTAATAAAAATTACAAAAGTAAGATTTTTAAATAAAGTGTGAGAGATCTAGAATAATAAAGAGTGTGCTTAGAAAATATATTAGAGACTGGTGACATAATAAATATTTTTTCAGCCGATGTATTCCACCTAGATATATCTATGTCCAATCTTTCACTAACAGGAATAAGTACAACTCTATCCTGGACTAAATGATAATGAATAGCTCCGTAATACCCGAATAATAATCTATACTTGATTACCCACTTCGATCCATTGAAGACTTTTGTTTCTTTTCCTTGAGGACTTTTATATTGTTTGCAAAAGCTTAAGATCGGATCGTGAATCAAGATGCTCAAAATTCAAGCCACGATTACTCATTCACTGATTAATATCTGGTAAGGATTCGTGAACTATTTAGTTTGATAGATACTCTTCTATGCTAGCTAATAGAATTCATCATAAAAGCAAAGAAACGAAAAGAATGAAAATGCAAAGACAGTAAAAACCATTTTAACTTTTTACTTTTTGAAAACCCATGTTTCAAATTTTAAAATTCATGTTAATGTGTCTAACATCGATTAATGATTCTTATCAAACTCAAGAAAATTTGTATTTTTATACAATAAATTAATAATTTGTACAACAAAGATAGAAATAAGAAAGTGCTTAGCTACTGGTCTGTACACTTAGACTCTGTATAACTTGCTCAGTTTTTTTATAGGCAAATTAAAGTGTTTTTATTAAGAGCAAACTGTAACACAAGCTGTGTAGAGATATCATTACAATACAAGTATAAAAGTTCAGTGCAAAAGCTACGTAACTTGCTCATATGTTATTTTGATCTCATCTTGTGTCAAATTTCAAACTGTTATATTAATATACTTTTTTGCTGTGAAAAAAAGAAAAAGATAGAAATAAGAAAATAAAATAAAAGAGAAAATATATGATAAGAAAGATAAAGGTAAATCTAAGCATACACCCCAACCCGAAATTAAGAACCAATCTCTCGAAGTATATGGAGATATATTTCTTGTACCATACATATATAGAAAAGGTTATTATGAACAAGCTGTTTTTTTCAGAAGCAATAAAAAGTTTACATGCACAAGCTAGACAAGCAAATTAGTAGTCTTGCATAGTTATACGGAATGAAGCTAGACAATCTAAAAGATGATGAAAATGATTTTTAGAAGATTATGATGCTTTTAAATTTTCTTTTATCCGCGAATGTAAGAATTTTGTATACGATATTAGTAGTAGCTAGTTATGTTATAAGGTGAAAGCTTTCACTTTTTTTTCTTTCTTACGTTAAGATTCCCTTTCTATATTGAGTGAAAATCCTTAATTAATGTACACCAATTGTACAGAGCAATCCTTTTAACATATAAATTAAGTTAAACTTAACACATTTATAAAACCTGAAAACCACAATCAATAATAGTTGTGCCAGATAAAAGATGACAGACTTCCGTGAATTGATTTATCTAATTCATAAAATTTAACTAGAAACTATATATAATAATCAAATTATAATAGTGCCTGTTCTATTTCTCAGCGAGCAATTCTATAGTTGCATTAATTGTGCCATCCTTATCCCAGTTTACACAAATTTTCCTATAAAACACAAATGTACAAAATTAAAAAAAACAGAATCTAAAAGAATACCTGGAAGTGATCATGAGTATATATTTGTATCTATGTTCTTTTCCACAAGCGTGCATGGACTTTTGGATGTAGAATATAGCTTTTATCTTCTGCACTTCCACATAATAAAGCAATCAATTTTCAAATTTTCAATTGGATAATTACTTCAGTTTTTCTGTGAACTCGGGCAAAAAATGATTCTTTAATAACTCCAAGATGTAAAACATTTTTTCTTAAATATGTCTCAATAGTCAATTGTATGCAGTGAAAGATATAAATTATTGTGAAGTTAACTATTTTCCTTATGGCTTTTATAAACATGAACTTGCAATTTCTTTTTTGATCGATATATGATTTATACAGAATAAACGTTTTTGACACCAAATGGATTTCAAATTTTAGACAGATCTATAGGTCTCACTCAAGATAAGGGTTCATAACTCTTTTCAAAATAAAGAGAATGAAGTCAAAATTTAACAAAACCAAATTGCATGTGGTGTTACCACGATGAGAAAGCACAAACAAACAATGTAATATGGAACCCAACTTTAGGGTCTGTGGTTGGTAATATTTGAGGACGTAAACATCAATGCATAAGGATATTGCTATGTGGAGCTTTTGACAAGAGGAGTGGGGGACCTTAGCTTCTAAGTCTGTAAAGCATTTAGAGTTCATACCCTTACCACTTTTGTGCAATTGAAGATTTTCCTTCCATATATATTCATCTCTTGCCATTAGAAATATATACTGTCACGGATCAATATTATTTCAAAAGCTAAAGGTGTCAAATAAATAAACATGAATAGTTTTATATTAAGGGGTTACACATAAGGCTAAAATATAAGAGTTGGATAAACCTAAGATAGAACAAAAATATGGCAAACTCTTATATTGTTTAATGTACACAAGATAATAGCTATCTTAGATTGTATACATGTTATACTATTATAAAAATTAACTAGAAACTCAATGATACATTAACACAAATATTTCTTAATAATTATTGTAATATTATAATATATAACATTTCTTAAATAGTTGATCTAATTTTGTTAAAATATAGTATTTATAATTTTTATTATATTTAATATTACTTTTACAAATTTTAAAATATTTGAATAACTTTTTTAATTTTTATTATTTTAATTAATTATATGTTTCACATTTACATGTTAGAGTTATTACAAATATATATAATATAAGAGAGAGAGAGAGAGAGAGAGAGAGAAGTATTTTAACTGGTGTAAAACACAAGATAAATATTTTTTTATATGACTCAAATTTATAATAAGTAAATGTTTTAAATATATAAATTATATTATAATTAAAAGTTGTAATAAAAATAACTATGAAAAGATATTAAAAAATAAATATGATTAAGAAAAATCAAATATACAGATAAGGATGAAAAAAAACTAGGCTAAATTCACTGAACCTATTTAAAAGTTTCAAGGCCAAAGCTTGACCTTACATCTACTTTTATTTTACGTCTGACATAATCATCTTTACTTAAAAATCTATTTCATATTAAAGTTTTAATATAGGTATGACATATCCTGAAACATTAGTTGACTATTAGTAAAAGTAAAAGAAAAATATATGTAAAATAAACAACAAACTATGAAAATTAAAATTACTATATCCAAGACTTAAGAGAGGTTTGTGCGTGTGTGTGGCAAATAATACTAACAATGAAGATAATATTTATATAGATATTTACTTAAATGGGCTAACCTGTTAGTTTTAAAAGATTTTTTAAATGGTTTAAGATCTGACATTTTTAACTAATAGTTCTTATAGATGTCTTGGCTTAATTATGTTTAAAAAAGTCTGACAAAGGCCAAGCTAAAATGGGAGTGTGTTTGATATAGTCAAGAAAGATTTTTTTTTATCTAATTGTTTAATCAATTTTTTTAAAAGGAATTGTTAAATAAAATTAAATTTGAAACTAAAATTAAGAAATATATTTGAAAGAAATACAAAATTATGAGATAAAATTAAATTTTCCATATATGAGATTTGGATAAGATATATTTCTCAATAACAGTGACAATAACTCCTAAAATTATTCTCATTATAGGAAAACTCCATTAAACACTTTTATTCAAAATAGCTAATCTAATTTTATATAAAGAGAATGTG
>PYAF01000716.1:1327530-1345141 GCA_007407185.1 Glycine tomentella | reverse complement strand
ATGAGTAATATTGTTTATTGAAGTGGATGATTTATATTGTTAATAGCACAATAAATATATCTACTTTCATGAAAAATAAGTGACATTTCTTTAATATATTTTACAATAAATTAAAGTATAAAATAAAATTAACAATTAATACATTTAAAAGTTGTCATATGTTTCTTATAATTGCTAGTATCATCATCACTCCTCCCTCATTTCTCAATTATTTTTTGGTTTTTAAAACATTAATACTTTTGACATAAAATAAAATGTTATTTAAAAATCTCAAATGTTTATTTATTTATTTATTATTTAATATTTTAATAAATGTATTTAAATTAAAAATCAGTCTAAAAATCGATTATTATTTAGTGTTGTTCCAAAATTACTCTTTCAATAAAATATATCTGGTCTAAATATTTTTGTTTCTAAATTTAGTTTTTCTCCATAGTATTTCATCTATTAAAAATAATAAGGGTGAAACATCATCATCATTTAACAATAGTAGAGGACGTGAGAACTAAAGTATGGACAAAAAAATAAGTTTAAGGAGCTTGAAAACAAACGAAAATTTAAGGACAAAAAATGTTTAGGGACTAAAAGGATAATAAATCCTAAGATAAAATTTAATAATGACTTACTATAAAAAATTCACAGGTCACAAGGAGAGAAACTTCCTTCATCAAGTTTTATGCATGGCTTGTCTTCCCTGCAGTTTTTTTTCTCAAAAACCCTATTATTCCCCTTCTTTCTTTTGAAGTTATTTCTTAGGTTCCCTAGTTTCCTGCTGCTAAACTCTTCCCCGCTTCCTTTCCTTTTTCTTCATTCCGGCTTGTGAAAAGAGTTGATCTTTGCCTCGCTCTTGGGCTTTTATGTTGGGAAGATATAATGGAATTTATTTTATCATTTCTACAGATATTAAATTTTATTTTTCCATGATTTTCTCATATTTTATTCTCAATTAATTAGTCTCCTACCATTATTTCCTCTTTTTTTATTATGAATTCTTTTTGTGATTTTTTTTTCCTAATTGGTCCCATTTATTCTGCTAACCTAATATGTTTAATTAATTATTTTCTTATGTGATATTATTTTCTCTATTTTTTCTGATTTATTTTATTTTTTATTCTCGATTTATTATACTAATCCAATATTCTCAATTAATTAATTTCCTATGTGATATTATTTCCTCTATTTTAAATTAACTTATTCATTTCCTCTTTGTTATATGAAGTTGAATGTTGGCCAACACATAGACAATATGTAGGGATAACATAAATAAGGATGCTAAGGTAAATGTATGATTATACGAAGATAAATAATATAAGAAATGAAACTATTCGACAGTACCGGTAAGTGAAAAGATGATGTAATATAGACTGAGGTTGTTTGAGTACGTAATAAGACAACCTTCTGGATATTATCGTAAGAACAAAAGTTTGTTACCAAGAGCTCGAACAAAAAGAGGTAGAGGTAAACCAAAACTTACCTAGGAAAGATAGTTAAACAAAAAACTTAATGGAGTGAGATATAGATTGGTGGAAGGTTTGTCTTTGGACGAAATGGAGAAAAATTATAAACTTGGTGGAGGGTTAGACCACTGTTATCTCTATATTCTAGATAGTTCATTTTTAGTCATTTTCCTCTTCATCTCCCCCTCCTTCTTTCTCCTTTTTTTTTTTCTTTTATCTTATTTTTTTCAACCTCCTTCTATCTATCATTAAATTTATTTACCACTTATTCTAATTAATTTGGATTAAAGTTTTGGGACAACATTATTAATAGATTGTTTTCTCTTCATTCTATTGGCCCGACTACACTAAGGATTCGAAACAAACAAATAAAATGGCCCAAGAGATTCATTTGAGAGAACAAAAAGGATTGGACCTTAGTAACACCCTGTTGCAAAGTACGCTCACGTTATTAAAAGCACGGCTTCACGAATCCGTAAGTTTCTTACAGATTCGTGAATCCGGAAGAACCTTACGAATTTCTTATGGATTCACAAATCCGTATAAATCTTACGGATTTGCGAATCGTATGATCCATACGATGCAAATCATAAGTTTAATAAAAATTTGCAGGTTTAATAAACTATAAATACAAATATAATTTTTAATTAAACCTGTAAATACAAATATAATTTTTATTAGACCTGCAAATTTTTATTAAAATTATAATTTTAATTTAAAACTATGATTTTTATATGTAAAAAAAATACTTTAATTATTAGATCAAAATTAATTGTTACAAAATTTATTATATAAAATTATATGTGTATTAAATATACATTAAAAATTTAGTGTTATATGTATTAATATTGATTGTGTTTTTAGCATAATTTACCTATTAGCTTGGTTGGAGTGTCGCATATAATAAAAGTGAGGGTATTTTTTGGAAATGCATCATATCGGAATGATGTATTAGTTTTTTGCTGGGTGTATAAAGTTTTTCCCCTCCCATTGCTTCCCTTGGCCTTTCATTTTCCCACGTGGTCCAATTCCCAATTCGAATCAGGTTTTGCTCCATTATCACGAGATATGCTAGCTGGGCCACCTCTACGTAGTGCTTCAAAACAGCTTTTTAAAGATATGTTATAATCCCTGTTGGACATAGAAGAAATAAGAGCAAATTGGGCCACATACTCACTCTTGGAATCCACTTCACGAAAACACATTACATCCACACCAAAAGCCTCCTTGTCTTGGAGTTAACTTCCTACACCTAGCAAAGTTCTAATACACCCAGCACTTTTGTGAAAAAGGCAATATTATCCTTGTACGTTTTGCTTTACTTTCCCTTGTCATTCATTATTTTCACATATACCAGCTGCTGAATCTTCTTCCTTCTCGTCTTCTTCTTTCGTCTGATGTGTTTGTTGGTTCGGGCTTCTTGGTTCTAGCTTCGATTGTTGTGGGTTGTTGGGTTGAGGTCGTTGTTAGCAGTCGTGGAGGTTTCGTTGGCCGGGATCGTCGTCGTCGGAGTCGTCAGAGGTAAGTTGTATTGTTTCTGGGGACGCGCATTCGGATTGACAATTCGTACGAGTTATACGGATTAGCAATCCGTATGGGTTTCAAGGGTTGGCAATCCGTATAACCCATACGGATTGCCAATTCGTATGAGCCTTACGGATTGCCAATCCGTATGAGCCTTACGGATTGCCAATCCGTATGAGCCTTACGGATTGCCAATCCGTATGGGTTTTTTTTTTCTGTTTGTTTTGAATTTTTTTTTAAATATTTGTGTTGTTTTTGTTAAAGGTATTAATAATTAATGTATTTTTCCTTTTTCAATTAAAATAACAGTTAAGTTTTGAATTATGACGGAAATTTGTTTTGAATTATTGACAAAGTTTTGAAATGAATATAAAGATACTTTTTGTTAATGATTATTTGTTTTGAATTTGTTTATTTATTAAGATGGACAACGATGATTGGATGCATGATGATATTATGGCGGAAGAAAATAATATGGGTGAAGACAAAAGAGGTGAACCGTTTGCATTTGAGAATAACAACTATGTGATTGATTGTTCTGATGCATTTAAGACTTCAAAGGTATTTATGTGATAAAGTAGCATATTGAATGTCAGTAAATAATTAATTTCATGAGATTGAGCATGTATTCTGAAATGTTGTAGGTGTTTAATTCTCGTGACGAGGTATTGCAATGGGCTCGTAGTATTGCATCTGAGATTGGTTTTGTAGCTGTGATAATGAGGTCTGACACAACAACTGGCAAGAGGGGAAGCACCTCATTTATTTTGATAGGTTGTGAAAGGAGTGGAAACTATAGAGCATTCAACAAAGATTTAGTACGCATGACCACTATCAGTAGAAAATGCGGTTGTCCTTTTAAATTGCGAGGAAAACCCGTCGTAGGTGGTGAAGGGTGGATGGTCAAGTTAATCTGCAGGTTACACAACCATTGTTTGGCTAAGCCATTCACTGGACATCCATATGCTGGTCGTTTAACTGAGGAAGAGAAGGTAATTGTTACTGATATGACTAAGTCAAGGGTTAGACCAAAGAATATTATGCTCACTTTAAAAGATCGCAATCCTAAAAGTTATACAACAATGAAACAAGTGTACAATGCAAGATATGCATACCGTACTTCTATAAGAGGCAACAATACTAAAATGCAACATTTAATGAAGCTTCTTCATCGTGATATGTATGTCCACTGGCATAGAGTGAAGGACAAAAATGTTGTCCGAGACATTTTCTGGGCACATCCGGATGCAGTCAAGTTGATAAATTCATGTCCTTTGATTTTCCTAATTGATAGTACATACAAAACAAATAGGTATAGACTCCCTTTGGTTGACATAGTCGGAGTGACACCTACTGGGATGACTTTTTCAGCTGCCTTTGCATATTTGGAGGGCGAACGTACGAACAATCTTGTATGGGCTTTAGAATGATTTAGAGGGCTTTTTTTGAAGAGTGAATTTTTCCCTAATGTCATTGTGACAGGCAGAGATACAGCCCTCATGAATGCAATCAAAGATGTTTTCCCTGACACAATGAACTTGTTGTGTCGGTTCCACATTGACAAGAATGTCAAGGCAAAATGTAAAACGCTCGTGGGACAAAACAATTCATGGGAGTATGTCATGGAAGCATGGGGAAGTCTTGTAGATTGTGCATTTGAAAATGAATGGGATGAATGTGTGATGAGGTTTGAATGTGTTTGTGCACCATGGCCAATATTTGTTCAATATGTGAAAGACATGTGGTTGATCCCTCACAAAGAACGATTTGTCACAGCATGGACTAATAAAGTCATGCATTTTGGCCATACCACTACGAACAGGTAAATGCTTGACAACAGAAAGTTTACAATTACATTAAACTGCATGGTCATGATTTACTTAACCGGTGTTATTTTAATCGTTTACTACAGGGTTGAGTCTGCCCATTAGACCTTAAAGCGACTACTGCAGGACAGTCTTGGAGATCTGTGTAATGTATGAGATGCGATGAACAACATGATCACGTTACAACACAATGAGATTAAGGCTTCTTTTGAGGCAAGCACACATGTTGTTGGACATATGTTTAAAACCACGTTATACAAAAGACTCGTAGGCATGGTTTTCAGGTATGCATTAAATGAAATTGCCGCAGAGTTTGACCGAGTTAAGCATGTAGGTGTAGATAGTTCTCGTTGTGGATGTGTGTTAAGAAGTACGCATGGTTTGCCTTGTGCATGTGATTTAGCAAAGTATAATCTTGGCAGCATACCACTGGGCACGGTACACATGTTTTGGCGGAGATTGCATATGTCGGACTCAGGTGTTGATGAGATGGAGGTGACCATCACAGAAGAGATGGAAGCGATATCGAAGCGATTTGAAAGTCTTGACTTGTGTGGCATAGTTACTCTTAAGACTAAATTGAAAGAAATAGCGTATCCTGATCAAACATCAATGTGTCCTCCTCCTGAAAAGGTCAAGACAGAAGGAGCTCAAAAGAAAACCCTTACGAAACACAAAAGATCAACCAAGCGAGATCCATCGTACTTTGAGTACGTCGACGCATTACATTCTCAGCATGATAGTTGCTCCTCTATACCACAGGCTGCTTCAACATCTTCAGGTCCTTTACCGATGGGTGATATACCAATGCTGGATCAGTTCCTTCCGTGCATGAGAAATTACATTATTGGTGTATGTGATGTTAAAGCCGATGGTAATTGTGGATATCGGGTTATTGCGGCTCTACTGGGTTTTGGTGAAGATGGATGGCCTGTGGTTCGTAACCAGTTGCTTAAGGAACTTAACGAATGGTCTAAAGACTATATTGTATTGTTTGGTGGGTTACAAAGATTTGAGGTCTTAAAGAGGTCACTACTTGTCGACGGATTCTCAATGGTAAATGTGATTTGTGTTGGTGTCATAATATTACCATATTGTTGTGGTGCATAACACTTATACTTTGTAAAAATGCAGGTAACACAGGATAAATGGATGGATGTTACGGACATGGGTTATGTAATTGCTTCACGTTATAACCTGGTTCTTATTTGTCTTTCTAAGCAACAAAGTATGACTTTTTTCCCGCTTAGAAGCCAATCGCCTAGAGATCCTGCGGTACATCGCGTCATTTGTATCGGTCATGTATATGGAAACCATTTTGTTCAGGTATAACTAATGTCGTTTTATGTGTTTCGAATAATTTTACTTGTGTACATACTTATAATAGATGTTATTAACAATAAAAGGGTTTGTGTTCAGGTTGCATTGCGAGATGGCTGTCCTATGCCACCAGTTGCTTTATTATGGTCAAGACATTGTCAGCCTCAAGCAAAAGAGTGGCCATCTAGTTACATTAGTCGACTGCAGAAGTATACAAGCTTGACAACATTGCCACCAGCTTATGTTGATCTGGGTTCTGACAGGGGATGTCAACACTGGCATACATTTTGACTTTACGAAGTCTTTTTATGTGTGTTAAACTAAATGGACGTCAATACTGTTTGGATACTGACAGGTTATGACAGGGGACAGGGGATGTCAACACTATCGCAAAAGAAAATACTGTCGCATATGGATAATGTTCAAAGCATGTACATATATCAAATGAAATGTTTCAACAATACAATACTGTTAATACATATGTTTCGACAATACAAATAATGTAAACAATCAATCTCACCGCGGTCGACTCCTAGGACGTCTCTGCCGCACGTAGACTCTCCTATCATTGCATACACTGCGTGCTAATGTGATACACTGATCAACGATGTCGTACGCATCGGTGCCAGCGATCACCATGCGAAGATCTATAAGCCTCTGTAACCTCTCTGCAATGGTTTGGCATGCGCCCTACAAAAAAATTATACAAATTGTAAGCGGTCATTATAATTACAACAGATTAAGCATTTTTTCATAATACAATGAAGTTTTATTTGTGTTTACCACTGCATGCCGAGGCATGTCAATCTGATCAGCTGCAATGTCACCCGTGGGGTCTGCCTCTGGAGATGGTGGATCATCTGCAGGAACTGGCACGGGAGGAGGCGCTCTGACTTCCCCAGGCTGAGGCGGGCACATGAAAGGGTGCGATATCTAGTAAAACCAGTCCATATATGCATCATCGCACTGCCCGGGGTAACTGGAAGGGGTCCTGTGATAGTCAGATGTTGTGCGTAATGAAGCCAGCTGTCATCCACCTCTTCATCTGACGGGGTAGGCAAGCTCAGCAGAGTGGGGATGGTCTAAATGAAGCTAAACTGTTTGAGTACCCTCTCTGGATGGTACCTGACACAGTAAGGACCCCATCGAATATAGCCTGAGTATAGGCAGGTAACCTCAAAGGGACGAACCGGAAGATGCACGGTGTATGGAGTCCAACAAACATCGTCGGTCGTCAACCTATCCAATCGACTCCGGTAGGAATTGAGAGGTAACGCCTTCCCCGGCTTCCAACGACATGCCCGTGGTTGGCTCTCTACATACTCCTCATCCGCAATCATGCTGCCAACGCCCGGAAAGTACTCGTATAACCAACACTTAAGTAACCAAAACAACCAAACACAAATAAGCAGTTGAAATTCAACCAAAACATTAAACAAATAACAAATATTAACTTATATAAAAAAAATTTACCTGAAGCGGACTAATATAACCAGCAAGATGTTTACCATGATGCTGACAGGCGCAGTTCAAGTTATCGTACATGTGTTGGAGTGCAGCTGCACCCCAACTGAACCCGCCAGACTAGTGGAGATCACGAAATGCCTCCAAGAATACCACACCAGTATGTGTGGCACTCTTGTTAGCAAAAATCGTGCAACCAACCAAGTGGAGCAAATAAGCTCTGGTTGTCACCGTCCACTGCATCTGCTGACACCTCTCAGCGTATAACTCCCGCAACCATGACAGACGAACATAAGCTCCATGGCACTGTTTCGTCTCTGTTGCAGCCTAGTCATGGGTAACCTCAAGCAAGTCTACTAGTAACGCAATCGCCTCATCAATGTCCAAAACATCATATGTCTGCAATGCACCCATGACTGGTAGATGAAATAGCGATGCCACGTCGTCCAGAGTTATCGTCATCTCTCCGATCGGCAAATGGAAACTGCTAGTCTCCTTATGCCACCTTTCCACAAATGCCGAGATTAAACCCCGGTCACCTGTATCAACCGAACAGGTGATCAGTGGGCTTAATCCTGTACCTGTCACCAACCCTTCAATCTCAGGTGCAGGCCGACCAAACCTCTGAACCTTCCTCCCATGGGATGCCAACTTTAGCTCGGGCCGCTCCTGTATAAGTGGTTAGTTACTTACACACACCTTAACGCGAAAACAATTCTCAAATTGAACTATGTTTAAATACAATCATACCTCTCCCCTCCATATCCTAGGTGCAATATGTTCATCGTAATGACTCAACACTGAAGTGTCCTGTGGCCCACCGGGAAATCCGGCAACATCAGAGGCATCCATGCTTCCCTCGACTTCAGCCTCAACCTCAGCCTGAACAGGTGCACCATGGTCAACCTCAGCCTCAACAGGTGCACCATGGTCAACATCCTCAGCGGCTACCTCAGGAGGCATGTCCTCAACAACACCAGTCCTCTGGCGTTATCTCCGTACTGATGCTGTCGGTCTTCGGCGTACAGCGGGTTCTTCTTCACTGGCATCTCTTGCCAAAGCCCGCTGTAAGCCTATAGTCCTAACCATAATCTGCCATGTGGATCAAAAACCAAGTACTAGTTCCATACCATTAGACAACATGGTTTTCACATAACAATTCATTTAAACAGTTCATTTTGATCATGACATTTCAAATAACCTAGCAAATGTGGATCAAACAAAGGCATGTGGAGGATCAAATACAATCTACCAAGTCCATACCATTAGACAACATGGTTTTCAAACACCAATTCATTTAAATAGTTCATTTTGCTCATCACATTTCAAATTACCTAGCAAATGTGGATCAAACATAGGCATGCATGTCGAGGATAATAAACAATCTAGCAAGTCCATACCATTATACAACATAGTTTTCACATAACAATTCATTTAAACTGTTCATGTTAAAGCTGACATTTCAAATTATCTAGTAAATGTGGATCATTACACAACATGGTTTTCAAACACCAATTCATTTAAATAGTTCATTTTGCTCATCACATTTCAAATTACCTAGCAAATATGGATCAAACATAGGCATGTGGAGGATCAAATACAATGTAGCAAGTCCATACCATTACACAACATGGTTTTCACACCATAATTCATTTAAACCAGTTCAGCTGTAATTTAAAAAAAAATGCAAAATACCCATACGGATTGGCAATCCGTAAGCCATACGGATCGACAATCCGTAAGCCATACGGATCGACAATCCGTAAGCCATACGGGTCAGCAATCCGTATGATTCATACGGATTATGGATCTGTAAGCCTTACGGATTGGCAATCCGTATGAGCCTTACGGATTGTCAATCTGTATGGATCATACGGATTGCCAATCCGTAAGGCTCATACGGATTGCCAATCTGGAAGCCTGATACGGATTCCAATCCTTCATACGGATCCATAATCCATTCAATGCACAGGATACGGATTACCAATCCGTAAGCATCCCAAACCAAAGACGAAATGACAATGCAAAGCGTCACTTACCTCGTATTGCCGGAAAACAATGTCGCCTTCGTCGCCGACCACCGACCACCGACCACTACAAAACCTCCGTCCACAGTCGAAGATACCAGAACGACAACCGCAAAGCACCAAAGTCGCCACAAAGCAGGAGAGCACGAGGAGATTGGAAGCGGAAACGAAAAGCAAATGATGGGTGTATTAGAAATTTGAAAATGCTTTGATTTTTATTATTTTAAGCAAGGGTAATATTGCCTTTTTCACAAAAGTGCTTAGTGTATTAGAACTTTGCTGGGTATAGGAAGTTAACCCCCCTTGTCTTTATCCTTCTCTCCCACAAACAGTTGTCTTATAAGCCCAATATCCGCTCCCTCTTGGTCTTTATCAAATACACTTTTTGAAGAGGTAACCTCGAGCCTTGTGTGTTGTTGATTATGATCCTCCAAAGCTATAAACTGATTCCCCCCCCCAAAATGCTTTATGTTCCTCTATCTTTCTCCATTTTGTTTCCATGATCACAACGGTCATCCCTCTGAACCCCCCCATCACCAACTATAGTTCCGATGAGATTTCCAGTCTCCTTGTTGATACCCTGTGTCTTCAACTTCCCCCTTCGAATCTCTAGATATATACTCACCAGAAAAACATTCGGACAATCTCACTGTCGAACAATGATTGCAGCTACAGTGTTTAATTATTAACATTCTCCTCCACCAAACTCACCCCAAAAACCACGCCATTGATCTTGACCTGGATAGTCGTAGATATCATATGAGGGGATGATGTAAGCACTAGGATACAGGTTGAGTCTACCCTTGATGAAGTCTTGGTTTCCTCATCAACATCCACCAAGCCATTATCTATCATTTAAAAACACTCATCTCCCCCAGCACTCAACTGGAAATTTGCAAAGAAATATGTGATGATGTCTAGTTTAATATACTTCCTGCGTGAAACTTGTTTCCCGCCATCGACCCCGTCGCATTCTACTTCTCCCTGAATCACCCTTGCCTCACCATGGTTCTCTAACTCCTTACCGTGTTTCTCCCACACCTCACCGTGTATCTCCCTCTCCTCTGCATCCATAGACTTACAAAATCATAATGCTTGAAGACCTTCTTGCATAATGTAAACTAGTCCAATCTCTTTGTCTGCCTTAGCTGCAAGGATGTTGCAAATTGCAATGTTGCGCTGTTGGAGGATTCTGCATGCATTTATATCAATGATTGCATTTGCTTACTTTTTTCTTTTCTTTTTTTGGTGACTTCAAGCACGGTTTGTGTATTAATTAAGTTCCTTTTACTATAAATTTACCCCTCGTTATATATAATTGACAAGATTATCCTTAACAGTTTTACCATTTTGTTACAAACATAGGTTTATAACGGGACAAATTTGGCGTAGTGTTTAACCCTACAACTTTTTGCCGACCATACACACCGTTGCTTTCTTTTTTCTTGGTCTTCGAGTACCATGATGGAAATACGTGCATGTTAACACCCTCTTGCTTTTAAAACAATCATTAAATGGACGTTTGATTTTTTTAAAAGGAAAATGGACGTTTGATTTGACTTAGATATTTTAAAGAAATAATCGTTTACTTTTACAAACTTCTTAAATGATCTTTTCATGAAAATTAATCTTTTATAAACATATATATATATATATATATATATATATTAAACTTATTTAACTTTGCACATAATATTTATATATGTATTTATCTTCGTGCATGTTATGGAATAGTTCATGTAAGAAGGGCGTGCGGGTAAAGAGAAAGGAGGGGAAGAGTGAGTGTACGTGAGGATGGGAATGGGAATGAAGACATAACATTCTTGAAAGTCCATAGCTCGTGACATGAATATATACAAGGATTAGTTAGGGTTTTGTTTAAGTCAAGCTTGACATGATGTTATTCTAATTATTTATTTATGTGTACCTATTAGAATATCATTAATTTTGAAGTGCAAGACTGATTGTTCACTAGGGCACTTCATCGTCTAGTTTATGCTTATCCTTTCTACTTTTAAAACAGTGATCTAGTATATGTGAAGCTTTTAACTGCTATGATAATAATACTAGATAACTTGCCCATTAAATTTCATTGAATTAGTAGATTAATTGTGTATGTTATTTCAACTTCTGGAGTTCAGTTTACATCGATGAAGACTCAAAGACATATTTTATTGAAGAAGAAATTGCATAAAATATCACAAGAATTCATGAATGGGTTTAGGAAAGCGAATTACTTAACATCTTTGATAATGATAGTCCCAAGAAAGAAACAAAAAAAAAAAAAAAAACCACCCAGACAAGAAAACATCCAAGGTCACGGGGATATATATGGTTATAATAAATGCATTGACGGTATTGGGAGAGTGGATTTGTCAAACTTGGGTCACCTAATATCGAGATACTAATAAAGAATTGAACCACGGGAATAATTACGGTTTCTTACAAATAATAACTACAGACCCCATTATAGTTTCTTGTAAAATTGTGACCATAACAATAATATATCGATGACTTCGTCAAAGAATTAACGAAAACAATCAGAAAGGATGGCGGCATGCACAGAGCTGAGTAGAAACAACATTTCTTAATTGATTTTGTTTTCAATTTTATTGTTAGACTTAAATTTTTTATTAACTATTAGAACCCGTTTGGAGTGATTTTCTATTTTAGTTTTAAATTTTTTAAAAAACCAAAATCAATTTTAGTTGAGTTTCTTTTTTACTTTTTAAAAAGATGTTATAAATTGAAGATGGATAAAATTAGTAACTTGGTCTATTTTATCTCACTTCAATATAAAATAATGCAATAAAAATATTGACACAATATATATATATATAAACCTGCTAAAAATAGTTAAAAGTTTGAAAAATATATTTTTTACAACAAAAAACATATAAAAAATATGCAAGCTTGATGTCAACAATAATTATAAGTTACATAATTTTAATGGTGGCGGTGTGATGACGGTGGTGACGATGGGGTAACAATAGTAGTAATGACAGCGATGATGATATTGATGGAATAGTAATGATAATGGTGATGATGATTATTGCATTACTAGTGGTGATGTTGGTGGTGGTTGATCGCGGGTGAAGATGGTTGTAAGAATATGTGTTTTTTAGAACTAAAAATCAATTTCATAAATACATTTTTCTTGATTTTTGAAATGAATGAAAAAATGTTTTGAAATACTGAGTTAAAAATCATTCTTCAATTTGGTAGAACACATTTCTTTTTAAATTGCATTAAAAAAAAACTCATAATCACCCCTATCGGACTCTAAATAAAGTTTGCATATGAAATTACGTACAAATAAAAATTTGAAATTTTATTAATGAGTATATTATTTTCTTAATCTTTAAACTTTTTTTTATATATTTCTAATCCTTTAATTTTTTTTGTCCAGAATATTAATCTCTTGACTTTTTCAATCCTTACATTAAGTCCATTAAAATTAAGGATCAAAAGTAAGGAGAAAAAATTTGTTAAAAGACTAAAAGTAAGGATAAAAATAAAGTTAAGGGACTAAAAATAGAATTAAAAAGTTCAAGTACTAATTTTTTTTTAAAAAGTTTAAGAACTAAAAAGATAATCTATTCTTTATTAATTAACTTTATTTTACTGCTAAAACATTTATTAAAATATAAGTAAATGTTTTTTACAAGAAAAATATAAGTAAATGTTGACAATAAAATCACATGCTTATAAATGCATATATAATTAAATTTATTATTCATGATCATTAACATTAAAATAATATCACATTATTCAACGGATATATATGTTAAATTAATTCATATATGATAATTCATAGGATTGATGTATTGGTATAAAATTTTATTGTGTTTATATAAGAAAATAATATATTTATTTAGAAAATTTTGTATTCAATTATCATCGTATTTAAAATTTTCTTGAATTAGCAGTCACATATTATAAATGAAATTAATTTTTAACTCAATAAATAGATAGACACCCGTGTTCTCTAATTCTGAAAAAAAAAATTTCATATGATCACGATTTGTTGGTACAGTGAGTGGGAGAAGTTCTGCACAATCAGAAGTTCGGGTTTATTATCTGATGTGGGTGATCAAATGTGGGATTGTAACAATGGATCAGGACTTTGAGAAAGTGATTTTCCACTTCAATCTCGCCTGATATGTGTGGCTGCTTTACATAACATAAGTTACATTATTTTGGATTTATCTTTTTGTGCACAAGTATAGTTGCTGGTATGCAACTTTTCTTAGCATACAGGGATAGGATACATTTCTCGAGGGGTAAAGGATTAAAAAAGAATATTAATTTTGGAGGGTATGGAATATGAGTTTGTAGTTACCAGTAAAAATCTTGTACAATTTGAGGGCTAACACACGTGGATCTGCCCTCGTTTAAAACGAGCGAAACCAAACCTATGATTCGATCAGTTATTTAACTTTTATCTTAATACAATTTACAGTTTAGTGATTACATTGTTCTTATACTTGTATCTTTTCTTTTCTTTCATTTATTTTTCTCATTCATTTTGATCCTCTTATGATCTTATCCAATGTTTCCAAGTATCTCAAATTGATCATCTTTATGATTAAATTTTTTATTATCATATTTGGGTAATTCTTTTTAGTGAGACCTATAGCTAGAGTGATAACTAATTAAAACTAAATATATATAAAAAATAGTTATTAAAGAACATGAAATATTTTAACTTGTATTAATATAAAATTTAAAATTTGTAAAATAGACAATAAATAGAGATAAAATCTTGAAAATATAATGATTAATTTTTCTTATCATAATCTGATGATCGGAATCAAACATACCAACCCACCAATCTTAATTGGATTTGTTTTGTTCTAAAGTGCCAAGAAAAAAAATTAAACTCCAAACCAATTAAACCAACCCAATTAAATATAATCCATTTGAATTTGATTTTAACTTTAATCCCAACCTACCAACCTATGAACACACCTATATCTAAGATAGACCACCGGCTAAAAATTAAACTCTATTAGATGGGTTGGATGGGCTATTAAGTGAATTGAAGTTTGAGATTCTCTATTGACTATATAAGCTCTCTTTATAGCAAAACCAATACATCTTTAAAAAATGAGTGAGTACCTTTCGATGTACAAATTAGTAAATATTTCACTAGAGTAGCAATTTATTTAATACTTAAGTGTTGTAATGATGTTGATTGAATTTAAAGGGTTTGGATACATACTTTTGTGTGCGTTTACCATCTCTAACAAAAATTAATTATCACTTCTAATGAAACCAACTTTATATCAATATATGATAAAAAAAAAAAAAAAACTAGCTATACCTTAATATTAAATTATTAAAGAGTTAGCGTTATTGATTACACAAACAAGTTGCAAGTGAGTCGAACTACAAAAATGGAAGGGTAGATTGACATTCAAGACTAATAATGATTGTTATACATATTTAAAATTACTAGTAAATTGGTGATATGCTAATGAAAAGGTTTAGCTGTTGAATCAAGTGTTTTGTGGGTCATAACATCATCGAGAGAACCTATATACATACAAGAATTTTTTCACCATCATCAGGGTTTAAAGAAGCCCACATGGTTTAATAATTTTATTTGTGACGAATATGAATCTCATGATGTGTATAGAGGAAATTTAACCATACTCCGACTTATTTAGTTTTTTCCTTTTATATAATTAAGCTGTATTTTTTTTTTAATTTGTTTCACCTATTCTTATTTAAAGATAGCTACAATATCCTTTAAAAAAGCTTAAATATATTTGAATAATGTAATATAGGGATGAAAACAGCTGACACCGAATATTGAAAAATAAAATAAAAAATAAAAAAATAAAAAGCTAAAAAACATAACTATATTTGCAAGAATTTAAGATATATTTAAGTCTTCAAAGACACTTATTATCTTAAGCTAAAAGAATTATCATCAATTATATTTTTTTAACATTATATTAGCTTTTTATAGTGTAGTTTTCATTTAACTAAAATTAAAATGTTAGTACCAACCATTGTAAGTTTATATTAACAATATTATATATTATAGTAACAAAAGGTTCTATTGTATTACAATATTAATGTATATTATCAATATACCGATAATATATTAGTGTAGATCCTTATCTATTTACTAATAGTTTAATTTTTATTAGAAAAATATTAAAAAGGTATCCGTATCTTTTGATAAATGTCAGTGAGTAAATGACATTTTTTTATTGTGGTGTATATATTTTAACGTTTTCCATCAAAACCAGATAGATTTATCCTTCTTTTTATATATAATTAATTAAGTTAAATTTATTTACCAAGTTTAAGGGGGTTGCATTTAACATTCTTAATTTATGGACAACAATAAAAGATGATAAAGAGATCTCTTCTATGAAATAATTTTTATATATAATGGCAAAAAGATAGTCTCAAATATTATTAATAACAAATACCTTTGATTAAAACTTGAGGTGAATATGATAATAAGACTATGATGTGGAGTCAAAGCCTAAGATGGGCCGAGGCCCACTAAGCCATGGATGACACTTAGAAGTAAGGATTTGTGATTCTCGCAAGTTGCACATCATAGGCCCATGCTCAGCCTGCTGACATGTGCTCAACGTGCATGACTTTAGGGTTCATGTCCATGGGCTTGTGCAAAGCATGATGAATGTGTTCTCAACATGATGAGTTTATGGGTTGATGTTCAAGGGACGAGTTAAGCACGATTAATGCGTGCTCAAAACTTACAAGCTTTAGGTCCAAGTGTCATCACTCGTCCTATGCTTGTGATGGGCATGCTAAGCACGGAGACGCAACAAGAAAAAAAATTTAGAGTCCCTGTTCCAAAGCACTAAGCATGATCTAGGTGTGCGAAGCCTGATAGACTCGACAACTAGAGTGAACTAAGCTTGTACGTATTACACAAGCTAAGCTTAACCCCCTAGACAATATTTCAAGTTTAGCTTCTTCTCAATCTTTTACCTATGTGCTTATGTTTTAATTGATTGTTCTTTGTATGCTTGTTATTATTGTTACCTTAAGGTGTTTGCTTGATCTATGTGTTTTGTGTATCCAAATGTAGCACATTCATGTGATTGTTGCATCTGCTAGGATAGTATGTTACGATAAACCCTTTTTAATAAAAGATACCTAACCCTTTTTAATAAAAGATCAACATCAACATCAACAGCACCTTTAACCCAAATTAATTGGGGTCGGTGGTAGATAAACCCAATGATAAATCGAAAATAGAACAAAAGAGAGAAACAAAGTTAAAATAAAAGAATGGTGAGAGGAGAAGAGAAAAGAATTAAAACAAGGAACAACTGGAACATAAAACTACTAAAAGGTTTAACCCTCCATCAGACTTATAGCTTTTCTCCACTTCGTCTTAAGACATACCGTCCGCCAATCTAAATCCCACTCCATTAGGTCTTGTTTAACTACCTTTCCCCAAGTAAGTTTTGGTCGACCTCTACCTCTCTTTGTATCTAGCTCTTGGTAACGGACTCTTGTTCTGACAGGAGCATCTAACGGTCGTCTCATAACATGCCCAAACCATCTCAATCTATGCTCCCTCATCTTTTCACATACTGGTACCACTGATACCTTTCGTCGAATATCCTCATTTCTTATCTTATCCATCTTTGTATATCCGCACATCCACCTTAACATCCTCATTTCTGCTACCCCTATTTTATGCTCATGTTGCCTATGTGCTGGCCAGCATTTCGCTCCATAAAGCATTGCCGGTCTAACAGCTGTTCTATAGAATTTTTCTTTTAGCTTAAGAGGAATCTTGCGGTCACACAAAAGCCCCGATGCACTCCGCCATTTCATCCACCCTGCTCTAATTCTATGACTTACATCCTCATCGATCTCCCCACCTTTTTGCAGCATTGATCCCAAATATCTAAAAATGTCTTTCTTGGGTACCTCTTGCCCAAGTAGATGCACTGTGTCTTGATCACCGTCTTTAATCCTCGAAAACTCA
>PYAF01000716.1:1297804-1327430 GCA_007407185.1 Glycine tomentella | reverse complement strand
TCCGGAAAAAAGTGTTCGCTAGCATCAAATCATAGGCTAGTGCAATGTTCAAGACATCTTCTCCAGTCTCATTTCTCGTCCCATACCCAAAACCACCATGAATTCTATCAAAACCTCCACTGTTTTTACCAACATGCCCATTTAGATCGCCTCCTAGGAAAATCTTCTCTTCTCGTGGTATCCCTCTCAGAACCTCTTCTAAGTCTTCCCAAAAATGGGTCTTTTCATCTGATAATAATCCCACTTGGGGTGCATACACACTGAGGATATTTACGATAAGATCCCCGACTACAAGCTTAATCATCATAATCCTGTCGCCTTTCCTTTTTACATCAACAACTTTATCTCTGAAACTTCTATCGATCATAATTCCAACTCCATTACGGCTCTTGATATTACCTGTGTACCACAACTTGAAACCTGTGCCCTCCACTTCCTTGGCCTTTTCTCCAACCCACTTAGTTTCTTGCAAGCAAACAACATTCACTTTCCTTCTGGCAAAAACATCTGCTAACTCCCTCAGTTTACCCATTAATGTTCCTATGTTCCAGCTTCCCAATTTCATCCTAAACCCCTGGGCTGAGTTTGCCCGCCACGCTCGCCCATCTGCGTGTTGGGACCTTTGCCTTTTTGTCACCAAATCCGGGTGGAGACCTGGCGCCTTGCCTTTCGGCATGGACCCTAGCATCCTTTTCACTACATCCCGGGATCGATGTAGCGCCTTGCCTTGTGGCGAGAACCCTAACTCATTTTTCGATACATCCGGGGTCCGATGTAACGCGTCGCTATGAAGGGAACGCCCCAACGAAATATCATAAAGGTTCATCACATAAGAATAACTAATTTTTTATGGCCGGTTCGCAACTCCTGACGCCAACTCTCCTCCTTTATCCTGGCTTGGGACAGGCCATGCATGCATACACACATAGGTGGAGATTTTAATAAAAGATACCTAAAATATTTAAGACTACCTATGCCTCTTAACAAATAGGAAGTGGAAGATATAACTAAAAATATAGATAATACCAACCACATAGTTGAAGAAACAAATTAAGATATGTTAATGTGCATGATGTTTGTATGTTCTAAATTAAAGTATAAGAGGAGTCGTGAGCCTAGTTGTAACGTGATCAATTTAAGGTAAATGTATACATTAAATGAGGACATATGTAGCTGGATACTACCCCTGAGAGGTGGGAAATGAGTTATACTCATAGAAAGTTTATGTAAGCTACCTAGATATGTATGCAAGATGTTATGCCCTACAAAGAGGTGATGTAAGCCCATGTTGGACAGGTCAGAGAAAGGAAATGTTATACACATTCTCATATGATATAATAGTAAAGTGAGACCCTAGTGAGAGATCAAAGAAATAAGAATGATGTTTAAGTGCCTTAGTGCACTAGTGTCCATAGATTTGAAAAAGGAGGCCAACTCTAAGTGCCTAAGTAAAGGTTAAGGTACGATCAAAGGAGATAGTAATGTTGATGTGATGGGTAATAGTTGCGAGAGTGAGTGTCAAGACAAGAAAGGAGAATTCATGATAGTGAAGAAAATAATATCTAGAATAGAGAGTCATCCTAGAGTCCTTAAAGTATTCACTATGATATTATTGTTTCTCATGCCTTTTAGTTTCATTTTTTTACAGGTTGAGCAGGTAGGCGCCTTATGGCAGAAACTTGGAGCATGAAGCTGCTTGCTTGGAGGAAGAAGATCAGGGTAGTTTGTATCTTCCAATGTATGAGAATTGGTTTTAATGTTTTATGTACCTTGCAAAGTTGTTTTATGTACCTTCCAATGTATTTTCCAATGTATGAGAATTGGTTTTAATGTATAAAAAGGGAAGAGTATTGAGTGCAAGTTGAGAAAAACATATGGGATGCGAGTGTAATTTACTCTATATATATACTAAACAAAGAACTCTTATAGGCAATTGAATTAATGAGTTGGGAAGAAAGTTTCATAGTAACTAAATTTTTTTTGTACCAATCATAATTAGAGATTTTGCTTTTCGATGAGACCCCAAAGTATCTCCACAAGTTTTGGTCCTTTAAACTGACAATGAGACTAATCTTCGATTTAAGACTTAGTCATATTTAAAACTCTTCGTCCCTTTTTAAGAATGTATTCTGTAGAGATTGAATTCGAATTTAATTTTTCCACAAATTCAATGTGTGTTGTAAACATATCTCCATTGAGTAAAAACTATATGATAACGATGATAGAAGACAAGAAATATACTTTAAAAAGTAAGAATGTTTCTTTCCTTTGGATTCATAGTGTCTTAAATATGGCAATGATGATGTGGAGAAAGTTATGAGGACCATATATATGTGAACAATTTCAACCGTGAGATTCATTTCTCAAAACTATCATTTGAATTCCTCTTGTCCACCTCATGATGGCACGGGAATAATTTGATCCCTAACACTGATAACGGCACATTTTTCTCATGTCAAACTTTATGTTGTTTAAGTAAAAACTCTATACTTCTGCTCTCTTTGAAATTATTTCACTCACAAACTCTTCCCGTCCATCTGATTCCACTGGCCATTGATATTAAT
Source organism: Glycine tomentella (assembly GCA_007407185.1). Classification (NCBI taxonomy): domain Eukaryota; kingdom Viridiplantae; phylum Streptophyta; class Magnoliopsida; order Fabales; family Fabaceae; genus Glycine; species Glycine tomentella. The sequence continues at coordinate 1,324,866 of PYAF01000716.1, read as the reverse complement.
TTGTAATTCTAAAGGAGATTAAGGAAAGTGGCTTTGCTTAATGCAATTAACAAAGGGATTGTAACGAAGCAGGTTTAGATAGGGGACTTCAACCTCGTTCCCTCACTACCGTACGTATCTTTTTTTTTTTTTTTCTCATTTTGATATCTTGATCTCCTGGACTAGCTCCTTCGATTGGTAGAATCATTATGTTAATTAGAAGCTGAATACATATTACATGTATTTAAATTTCAATCCACCTAATAACTTGAGTTATGCCTATGTGACATGTTGATTTTCTTCTAAATATGATCAAATGCATCGTTTTATAATGTGTTTTTATCAAATTGTTATAAACTGCCTATGAAAAACACAATTATTATCTTATAAACTCACGAGTTATTCTTATTTTATAGCGTCGTTACATTATGTGATCAGGTTAACATGTCAATGCTAATGATGAGGAATATATATGTATAATTAAAAAGTGTCACAAATATAATCCCACCATCATTCGGACTTGAATCCTTACCAGTGAGTTTTACTCTTTAAGAAAAAAAAGAGACATGAAATATGCATATAGTCTATTTAATTACCTCTCCTTTTCTCACTCATAGTAAACAGTGTAACTTTAACAAAGGCACTTGTCTTGAAGGCATTCGACTAGGACTTTTGAAGTAAGCTCAGAAATGTTTGCTCATGAATGGATAATTCTAGTGAGTGTGAAATGAGTGGAGTAGCATTTGAAGTTTAAGCTTAGTTTGTAATAAAAGAATTTGCTTAAATCTAAGTTATTTATTTAAATCAATTAAATTTAAAGCTTAAATTTGACTTATTTTATAATCAGTAGAAAAATTGAACTTAACCTTTTTAACCCATTAATTATAGCTTGATTATTGTCTTTTTTTAATAGGTCACAAGAAAATTATATAAATGATTTTGACACAACATTTAAGTTTTTGGATAGAATTTAATTTATCCTCTTCTACCCATTGTGTAATTTCATTTTTGGATAGAATTTAATTTGTCCTCCACATGAGAAATATTAACCAATGGATCATGGAAAAAATCACACAAGTGAACTTCCATTACATTTAACTCAAAATCTCAAGACATTGGATTTGTGGATTCTTCTCATTTATATATTGCTTAACATGCTCATCTATATTCAATGCAAGATTTTATTTTCATATTTGAACTCCAACAGATTTTATGTTAAAATATATAAGATAAAAGTAAGAACAATTAAAAAATTAAAAAAATTTCAAAACATACAATATGTACAGATATTTTAAAAAAAATACAATTCATCAAGTATACATTTTTTTCTCACAAAAAACTAGCAGCTTTTTTTTTTTTTTTTTATCATTAAGCATGTGTGTGTGTGTTTTATCATTAAACATGTACGTGTGTGTAATTAACCCTAAAACTAAGTTTGAACTTGTTTTGTTCGTTAAAACAAATGAAATTAATCAAGTATTTGATTATTCATATAGGTTTGAATAGTTTATGAATTACTAAATTTATTTATTCCCTTAGATTCCAACACGGATAGCTAGCCCTCAATCAGTCAATTCTGACAAAAAACAAAAAAAACAAAATGGCATAAAATTATTCTCAAAGATCATACTAACTTTCTTGAAGATTTGATAGACCCACCGAAATGGATTTACTATGACACCATAATTTTCCCAAAGCCTAACGTGCAATTGAGAGTATTCATAAATTAGATTACTCATTCTCATGTGTTTCCTTGTTGTTCAAGTACACTTGTTTCCGTATTTGTGACTCGAGATTTTTGTTTGCAAATCTATTTAATGTCAATCGTCGGGGTGCAATCAATGCTAATGGGCCTCAGCCTACGAAAGTCGAGAGAGAATTTCAATCAGCACTCGTCAGTGTCATGCTACAAAGACACTCAATTTGACCTTAGAGAGGGACAACATTAATTCATGAGTGAACCAGAAGATTCAAGTCCAGCTCATTTCTCTAAACGTGATTTGCCTCTCTAAACCAATGGGGTCCTTTCTTTTTCCTTTATTTTAATTTATTGATTGTCGGTTTCTTAAATAAGCATGTCACGTTTGACTATTTATGGGATAAACAAAAGTTAATTAAGTAGCTGGCAAAGGAATAACATGTACGTTTAATAATAATTATTACCTTAAAAATTTTACTTTGATTTTTTGCCTATTCATTAAAAGTATATTATAAAAAATATATTTTATCCCATTTTAACTTGAGTCTGTTAGACAAACTCAAAAAGTATAATATTAGTATTATTCAAATTAAAATGGAAAATTTTTGTAAAAAATTGCATGAATCCTGCTTATTTACTTTTTCATTTTTTGTAAATAATCATATAAATCATTGTATATTTACTTTATTTTGCATCTTGTTTTGATCTCATTATTTATCATATCACATTATCTATCATATCTATTATTATTCCTTTATATCTTTCTCCATTATTTGTCTCAATTGTTTTCACTATTCTTTCACTTTTTAAGATTTTTCAAACAATCAAAAGAGAAAAAAAAAAGTATGTTTTCCCTCAATCTACCCTTGTTCATGTATACCATGCTAGAGTTTCCAATACGAGTGAGACAAGGCCTTTTTCTCATATTGAAATTTTTATGGGATCCCTTATGTTTGATTAAACGCCTAAACAAAATTATGAAAATGGGTAAAGTACGCTCATTACCTCGTTACATTTTTACCAAAAGTCTTGGTCCACATTTAATTTGTTGCCGTTTGGATAAAATGATAGGAAGGATCCATCGATTCTTGCACTTGTCTGACACTCTAGCAATTAACCTTCCCTCTCACTCCTTGACCCCACCAATACATTTCTACAATGAGTCACAATTTTGATTCCACAGGGGTATTGGGACCCACATGAATTATATCACCACCACCATAGACTTCATTTATAAATGAAGTGTTGCAAAAAAAAAACATCAAGTGCTAACTCAATATTCTCTCAAGAGAGGATTGTTTGCACATAACTCAGAGATGGGCCACAGTTGCTGCAGCAAGCAGAAGATCAAAAGAGGGTTATGGTCTCCTGAAGAAGATGAGAAACTTCTTAGATATATCAACACACATGGGCATAAAAGTTGGAGTTCTGTGCCAAAATTTGCAGGCATACATTTGTCCCATATTACTACATATTATTTCTTATTATTATGGTTTTAATCAATTTTCACATGACACATAATAAAGTCTTATTAGTTCCTTTTTCTTAGCTGAGAGACACACAGTTATGTGTCATGTAAAAAGATTGATTGAAATCATGATTATATAATAGTTCCTGATCATATATTAATAATTTCTTGTGTGATAGAACAAATAAAAGATAATGTGGTTTTCTAATGTGCAGGCTTGCAAAGATGTGGGAAGAGTTGCAGGTTGAGATGGATTAATTATCTGCGGCCAGATCTGAAGAGGGGTTCCTTCACTGCAGAAGAAGAGCAGATCATAATTGACATCCATAGAATTCTTGGAAACAGGTAAAGAATATATATTACAAGCACAGAAAATAAGACAGAAGGAATAATAAAAGGAGAACACGAACCTTCAATTTCATTAGTATTTAGGATATTGATTAAGAAATTAAAATAAAATATTTTTTATTGGAATATCCAAAATTATGTTATCTATAGTTATTTTTATGTTTTTTTATTATTTGTATAATAAATATTTTTTTCTTTTAATTTTTTAAGTAATGTCCTAAAAATATTAGTTAGTAAGACCCTTTTACTAAAAGTAATAAAAGAAGTATTATTTATCCTTACAAGATTTTCCACACAACCAAGGATCAAGAAACCACACTGATAAAGATGAATATATACCTTTTGATATCCATATAATCCATAACCATGACCTTAATATAATCAACTCTACAAGAAGATCTTCGACCATCTAATTTTCCTTCATCCTCTCATGTTCAGTTTTAACACAAGAATTCAAATTTTGTGTCCATCTCTCTCTTGATAGACATTAAAAAACTTTTATATATGACATGATTAATGTTTATGAGAAAAGAGATAATACACGTGCTGAACATGATTTAATTATCATATACATGAGAGGATGTGTATATAATTCAGTTCATGGACATGCATATATTCATCAATATGCCATGTGTTATTGGTCTACTGCAGATGGGCACAAATAGCCAAGCACCTACCAGGAAGAACAGACAATGAGGTCAAGAATTTCTGGAACTCATGCATAAAAAAGAAGCTCATTTCACAAGGGTTAGATCCACAAACCCACACTCTCCTCTCTTCTCAGAGGAGAAGCTCAGCATGTACCATCTCCAATAATATCCATCAAAATTCCAGTTCCATTTTCATTATGAGTTCACACATACCAAATGCGCCCTTTGAACCTACTTGTCAAACCTTTTCTACATTACCTAAACCTCCACCAAACATTGTTCAAACCCCCTCTACCATTGTTTCCTCAGAATTTCAAACATTATCAACTATTCTTTCAAATAATGGAGAAACCCTCCAACATTTGCCTTATGAATTATTAATGGAGAACGCCACCAACATTTGTTCACCTACATACATGAACCCCTCAGCAGTTGAATTGTGTAACAATGACAACAATGTGAATTGGGTTTCAAGAGTTAATGTTGATGATTTCAGTGCTCAAACACTGGAAGAGGGAACACAAGTGCTGCAGGTGCAGAAAGAGAAGGGCAAAACTTTTGATGATAAGGGAAGTGATGTGAGAGAAGCTAACAAGGGAAATCTTGAAACCAGTGTTTCTTTTGAGAGTTCTAACTTTGATTTTGGGTTGTTGGAGAGTGTACTTACCAGTGCTCAAACACTGGAAGAGGGAACACAAGTGCTGCAGGTACAGAAAGAGAAGGGCAAAACTTTTGATGATAAGGGAAGTGAACTGAGAGAAGCTAACAAGGGAAATCTTGAAACCAGTGTTTCTTTTGAGAGTTCTAACTTCGATTTTGGGTTGTTGGAGAGTGTACTTACCTCTGAATTTATCTCTCATGACCTCAATTGTATGGATGAACTTGCATGGAACTTTTAGACCATACTTCAAATATATTCGTTGTTTGAGATTAGAAAGCAAGTTTCGTTCCCAAGTATATGAGTATGATGTGCACGTAAATTAATGATCTATATATTTGTAGCCATAAAATATGGTAATTTTGCAAAGACTAGTTGGAATGAAGAAGAGAAATGAAAATTGCATGTCATGAAATTTGAAAATGGTTTGGAGCTGTTAGAAAATGGGATCTTGAGTCTTAGTTTTTCTGGTGGTTTCTTGTTAAGAAAATACACATAGACAGAAGAAACTGCGGGAATTCTTAATGCAAATCTTGCTTCTTACGTCCCTTATTTACTTATCTGTTTAATCATAGTTACGATCAGGTGAACTTTGAGAAAAATAATGGATATCACAGAATTTAAACATCATAGTCCATTTTTTTTTTTTTTGAAAGACATCATAGTCCATTTATAACTCACTCTAAATTACTATTTCATTACTTTACTATGGCCTTATAATGAAGTAATGAAAAAGATCCATATAGTGATCGACGTAATGAAAAAGAAAAATTGATAATTTTGATGTGAGAAACAACTTTGAAAACACAAATACAAAATTAACAAAATGACAACTTTAAATTAATAGTTCTTAGTACAGAATAAAATAGTTGTAATTTTTTTTATTTAAAGTAAGTTTGGAATTATCAAATGTCATATGCATATTAATCATATATGGTAAAATAAATCAAAGACGATAAAAAAAAAGTAAATGAATAAAATAAATAAATATGATAAAGTTTGAAATTAACAAGTTGTCACAACTGAAGTGTCTCAAATTAGATCATGCAATTAAAAAGACATTATGCTTAAGTCCATCCTTTCATCATGAAATGAATTAATGACAAAATAAAAAGTAAATAAATAAATGGGATAAAAGAAGTTTAAAATCAATATGTTATCACAACCCGTTTCTCAAATTTTTTTTGTGAAATTAATCAATGAAAATAAATAATTGTTAGAATATATTATTATTTAAAACACGTTAAGGACCATCAAATTGTCACAATTTAGATATTCCAAAATAAATTAGGATATTACCATGGTAACATACTTAAATTAATTCTTTTAGCACAAAATATCCGTAAAAATAAAATAATTGCTAAAGTTATTTCACCAAAACATGTTCAAGATCTCCAATATATCACAACTTTGGTCCGCTACGTTAAATTTATGATATTAAAACGATATCATTCCTAAATTATATTTTTGTAAATTTCTTAAAATAAGATAAAGAATCCGAAACTGAATTTGGAAACGAAATCTTTGGGCTCAAATGGGAGCACAAAAGCCCCAAAATAAACCTAAGCCTACATCTTTTCTAAGAAATTGCTATTACATTTCTCAGTCTTTATTTTATACACTCTTCTTTCAAAAAAAATTCTTCCAAAAGTACACTGTTGTGGGCATAAATCTAGCTCTTAGTGTGATGCGGTGAAAGTGGCCTTTCGATCATGGTTGCTGGTTGCGGGATTTGGAGTCTGGTGCTTTTTAGTGACGCTTGAGGAAGCGTTTTTTATTTTCATTTTTCAAAAATAATTTTTATTTTTAAATTTTTAAGATTTAGATAATATTTTTTTTACTTATTATTTTCTGTTTTCGAAAAATAAAATTTTAAATATTTTTAATAAAAGTTTCTGATATATTTACTGTTAAAATTCTGAATTTTTATATAACATGAACTTATTCCACACTTAAAAAATTAGCTAGACCATATAGAAAAATCATCAGCCAAGAGGTTTCTTTCAGACATTTTATCAAACAGTATTCGTGCTTCTTCCAAGAGGTTTCTTTCAGACATTTTTAACCTCATTTTAGTTTTTACTTGGTTCGATGCTCATCAAGAGCGGTTCAAGTGTTCAACAGTAAGTGAAACATAAAGCAAATGTTAAGAGATACTTTTTTTTTAGTTTAAATAAAAGAGTGTTATGTTGGATTCTTTGTTAATAAGTGGTCTATTTTATTTTAAAAAATTAATAATAAATAATTTTTTTTTATTTTTTACTAGCATAATTTTTTTATTGATAAGCTTAAAAGCTTCAGGATAAAAAAAAAAGTTGCTTTACCCATAGAATGACCCTGATTCTCATTTATGATTCATTTAGGCTTGAGGTTGGGGTGACTGGGATAAACTTCAAGCAAAAACTATTCTTGACATTAGCAAGAGATCATTTCTGCATCTCCAGCACAAGTTTGAAGTGAAAAAAAATGTTGGGTCAACTTCCATACTTTGACGTATCAGATTCAAGGGAAAGAAAAAACTATATATGGGTGTGTTTGATTTAGGGTGGAAGGAGGGGAAATAGAAAAAAAAAAATTGTATTTTTCACGTTTTCATGTGGGACTCACAATTTTTTTTACTCTAAATCAAACACATCCAATATTTGTAACTAGACAAATTACCATGAATTCATCCGTTGTGATATCATCATGTCAGATATAAGAAAATAGAGTCACAATATTACTAAAATGAATAGCAAAGAAAAATTAATGATGCGGCCCTCTTTTTTATCATATATCCACAAGTCAATTCTTCCTTTTTGCTTTTGTTTTCTCTTGTTTGTGATGAGATGTGGTGCTCAAGGCGACTTAGTGTATCTTTGGGTTAAAATTGAAAATTTTATTTTAGAGTACTTTTCATTATGCAACTGATTTGTAAAACAAATCTGGATCTTGTTTTTATAGAAGTATTTAATGGTTATTTACTCATTGTATAAAATGATTTTAATATAAATCATTGATAGTATGACTTTTAAGATAATTTTTATACAAATTAACAAATTTATAATTATATATAATAGTCAACAAACTTTTAAGGATAACATGATAGTTAATTAGAAGTGTACATTCTTAACACTTGCATTGAAAGATTAGGATATATTTTGCATTCAAAATATACTACACCAATAATAAATAAATAAAATTAAAATTGTGTATTCAAATGTACATTTTTGAAGGAACAAATTTTTTTCAATAGTATGAAGATTCTACGTGTATCTATCTCTGCTATTCATTTTTTGATAAGTGAAACTTTAAATATTTTTTTTAAAAATAAATCTTGTTCGAATTAAAAAGAGTTATATTGCAAGTAATTATTTTATGTTTCCTTGTTTGATTTGTTTGAATATTAAAAATGTGTATGTTCGAATTTCTATAATGATGATTGTACTTTATTAATTAAATTATGTGGTTTGATAATTATAGTTAATTAATTAATTGATTGTTATATGTTTATTATGATGGACTAAGATTAAAAAATGATGTTAGTTTGGGGCTTAAAAATAGAAATAAAAATAAGAGCTGAAGGGGTGTGAACGGTAAAAACATCTTTTAAAACGTGGCATGTTTCTAAAATAGGTACAAATAGCAATTGAAGATGTGTGTAACTGTTCCTTAATTTCCTTCATTGGTTTACTTTGCCACCTTAATTTGTCAAGCCTTGTCTAACCCAAGAGCTTATGAATTCCACTCCTCACAACCTCATTCTGCACACTTAAGCAAAGCTCTTAGAGAGGATTTGAGAGAGAGTTAAAGTGAGAGTCTAAGAAAGGAGAAAATTGAAAGCTTCTCCCCTTGGTGGTGGGTGGGTGGTGCAACAAACAAGTAGCAGAGGAAGGAAGAAGTTTTCAATCTTCATCAAGCTAGGAGAAAAATGTATGGATATGATGGGGTTGTATTTTTAATTATTATGTTCCACAAAATTTTTAAAACATAATTCATATTTCATTTACACGAGTAATTCACCATTAAGACATTCTATAACAATCGACAAAAATTCACATTTATACCCTTTTAAAATCAATACATTTTTAACAAATTTGTCAACTAAAGAATAATAATAATAATAATAATAATAATAATAATAATAATAATTCCTATAGTCTACCCACATTTCTACAAGAAAGACTAGAACTATAAACTCAAAATACCCAATTAAGCCTACAAGGCTTCGTCAAGGAAATTTTCCTCTTCTTTGTTTTGCTCCCAAGTGTCAATGGCTTTCATCGTGGCATCTCCACCTCATCTTCGTCACTCGTTCAAGGTTGTCCATCATTATTTTAAAAACAAAGTTGTGTGCGTGAGTCCTCCACCTCGATCTTATCATGTTTCAAGCAAACAAACCATACAATTTACAATCACATACACGATAAGCACATGCACACTCGACAACTAATTCTTTTGACTAACTCATTTGATTTCATACTTTGAGCCCAAATGCTTCTTATCGCCCAACCATAGAGGACTCACATCTTTACATTTTGTTTGGGTGACATCTTGGCCTAAATGCCTTGCCATGGTACATGCTCAACATTCATCAGGATTGTCAAGCCAGTTGCATGAGTCCCCTAGCCTCATTGAGGTATCAAAACCTAACACCTTATCATCATCCCTAAGGACTATTGCTTGGTCCAACATACATACCTCATGTACCACTATGGTATTTGGTCACCCATCCAGCTTCAGCCTCATGCATTCTCTTTCTTATTATTCCTTATATATTAGAATTGCATTTAGGGGTGTCTCTCCTCTTCACGGTCACTTTGGCAGGCTTACTCATTTCTTTTTAGTAAACTAGCAACGTGCTCATCGCCGGACAATGGTTATACCATTAGTTTAATAATTCATTTTGATTTATCGTCGTCTTGCCACAGACTATATATCCATGCCATATGCCATTCAACCAATCTTTCTTCTTGCCCTTGCCAAATATGACGTGATATTTGATGACATGAACTAAAAAGGTTAACGAACAAAAATATCTGAATCTTAGATTGGTCAAAATTTTGTTCAAGCACTAAAAACTTAATTAACACTTTAATAAATTAAAAGAAAAACCTAAATTTTTAAGCTATTAATTTTTTATCAAATAAAAAAGTATGTCAGAAAATTAATTTTTAAGTTTTTGTTAAGAATGTTAGGGAAGTGATTTGATCTCATGACCTATCTCCCCTCCTCCCTCAACTCTTAAACTTGCGTTCTCACATTAAGTTAGTCTTATAACTCTATTCACCTTTAATATATAGTACTTCTCATATCCAATTTACGCTAATTTGATCAAACTTATGTCCAGATGGGCATAAATATCGAGGATATCTCAAATATTTTTTATAATAATGATATCTCAAATATTCGAAGATTTAAAGTTTTTTGAAGATAAAAATTAACTAAATTAAAGCACTTGTGAGACATTGAAGCATATAAAACATCACAGTTGGATATTTGCCTCATCCATTTGCTTTCCGAAGTGGAGAAGAGATTTGAACACCAACATAAAAGAAGGAAGAACTCCTATAAAAGTAGGAAGAACAACCCCTATAAAAAAGGAAGAACACAGAATGAAAAAAGATAAAACAAAAAAAAAAATTGAAAACCAATTGTATGCGAGCCCCCCTTGGCTCAGCATATTCTACTATATGTTTAGTACATAATATGTGTAGCCTTTTCTATGTGGCTGGAAAAACAATCCCCATTTGTGTCGTTATTTTAGCCAACACAAGTTTCTCTGTGTCTAATGAATATTTTGATGCTATAGTTTGAGTCATCTTGGTTAGTATAATCATTCTAGCATTGGAAAAGGGACGGAATTATCTTGAGTGCAACACAAAGAGATGATCTCTTCCAGTGTTCCATTCATGCAGTCCCTGCATCTGTCATATAACATGCAGTCATCAGTGACTTCTTGCTTCGTTGTCTTTGTCTCTGGTAAATTTATTTGTGGGAAATCTTCCATCACCAAAGGTGTGTATGGGAGTTGATAGTGCATGCCAGCATAGCTAGGTATTTCTACATCCTTCACCAAAAGGAATTGTATTAACTAATCTCCAAAAACCAATGTACTAAAGTAGGAGGATTAATTCTTTCAAAAAAAGTAGGAGGATTAATTAATTGATACATTATGATGAATTGAGAACATATGGGATTGAAATCAGCAGTCTCTATTTTTTGTCCTACTAATTAAAAATAGAAAGAATAATTCTAGGGTATCCTTGAAAAATGAGAATTTTGATACTGCTATAGAGAAGCTCTCTCCCCCTCTTTCTCTCTCTTTTGGTGTGTCCAAGCCTATTCAATTATTGGCCCAAAAAACAACTGTACTAAAACCTTTAAAAAAATTGGTACCAGAGCAGATCTTAATTAACAAAATGATATATCGATAGTTTAGAAAATAATACAATATTTCTTGGTCATTCATTAGTATATTTTTTTTTACTAAAGTATATCGTTTTTTCCGTTGGGAGAACGCAGGAGATATGAAATAGGCCGGGACGGGTGATTTGATTATGAAGAGACTTGTATAACGCATGCTAAATTGGAACTAAAGCACAACTTGGGAGTAGTGCAAGTGGCAAAAGAAAAGTGGGGTTAGAATTGTGGTTCATAGGCTTAAAAGGAAAAGAAATAAAAGGTGTTTTGTTTTGATTGAAGGGTGGAAGAGGCAAAATGAACTCGTCGAAGTCCCCAATCAAATGCATATATTGCTGTATGAACATTGAAAAGCTAGTTGAATGCTGACTCTTATTCAGAAGCCGCTTCTCACTGAACTAGCTTTTGCTAAAATAGGAAATGATCCAGACATTACTCATAAAAAAGATTGTGATTAAAGATAAAGATGTGTATGCAGATGTTTGATATGTGTGCTTTAGTTTTAGAAAACGTATCAATATCAACCCCTTGAGGAAAATGGGGGAGTAAAGACATCTTTACTTTGGAAAACGTTTTGAGTAGTCAGTCAAAAGAAGTTATAGGGGATGGTGAAGAAAAGCTAAATTAATTGGAGTCAGTCCAAATGAATTTTAGAGAAGTGATGAGCTTTATGAAAAGATAGGAACTTCATCATACTTCCAACTCTCTTCACTTTAAGATCAAAAGAAAACTCAAAGATATGCTATGTGGCCCCACTAATTGCAACATATATGTCAATAGTAAACTGACACATAAAGATGGGATCATGTTCATGCTCAAATATGCAAGCAATTAAGAGCTAGTAGTAATTCTGTAAAAAACTATGTGCATTTCTTGAGGTGTGACACTGAAGCCTTGAATTTATAAAGCGGCAATATAAAGCAAATGTCGCTGGAAATGCAGGATTGGCAAAGGGAGCCATCATGAACATAAATGCCAAGGACAGTGGAGAAAAAGGAAAAGTTAAAATACTTATATTCAGATCAATGCATATAATAATGATCATGCTATGGCCCACCTAATTGCTTTTTATATGTCTCCTATAAAACTATATGTTCATGCCACGTCTACGTGACTAGTATTATGATACAAACTCAAACAATCATATGAAATTCATTATTAAAATTTTGAAATTTAAAATTTAATTTAAATTTTACCTGAAATATATTTGTGGGGTTTCCTATTCCCATTGTATATGAATTAGCTGCACTGTTTGCTTCATCACATGCAAATTGTGGTTGAAAATCTTCTGCTATGCCGGTATCTGTGGGTGTACATGTTCCTTGAGTGAGATCAGAGGAAGAAGCATCACAAGGAAATTTAGGGTGTTCATGATTGAGAATTTTTTCATCCACATTTTCCATTTCTCTAGAAATCTCAGTGCCACTTGAGTCTTCCCCTAACATTTGTTCTTCTGAGATCCACATTGATTCCTTCTTATTTGCAATCTCAGCTTGTTCTTCCTCGTTATCATTAGGTTTGGCTGGAATTTGAATCGTCTTCTTGAAAATGCGACACAACGAATAGGAATCCTGTGATGTGATGAAAATTTTGTCAATACATGTGTATGTTAGTTAGCTTTTCATGATCAAATATCTTTTTTTTTTTTTTTTTTTGGTTTGGCTTAAGCACTATGAGTGCAAGAAAAGAGTAACGAACAAAAAAGCAAATTCAGAAAGAGTTTGGCAAAAGAAAAGGGTCGATGCAATAGTAAGTATGCAAGTCCATGGATCTGAATTTTTCATCATAGTGTGTATCGATCACAAGGTGTTATTTATAAAGAGGACAAAAATAAAAGTAAGCAAATCATCATATAAAGAAAAAGAAAAAAAAAGGAATATATATTGCAGGCATGTGCATCCTTGTAGAACAAGGTTCAAAACAAAGATGGAATTTAGCATAGCTACTCTATATGAGCATAGAAGATGGGTATGGTCTAGTGAACTTGACTTGACTCTATGACCAAATAATTATCATTTGATCAGATATAAATCAATCTTAAAAGAAGTGTACCTCAAACCCTCCGTCAATGATAGACCAATTTGGGAAAAGACTTAACTAAAGCAAGCACTAAGCAAGGATTTGGTCATTGGTCTCGTCTTATGAAGACTTTTGAGGCTTTTTAGGGTTTCTTCTATATACGTTAATCATTCAATTATTATCGGCTACACTTTCAAAAGTGCCAAAAAGGAAAAAAAAAAAAATCCATTTCCCTATACAGTAGAAAATGATGATTGTACACCCCAATATAAGCTACTCCTATATAAAAAGATAAAAATGGAAATTATGAGATGTTGTGATGAATGACATAAGGAAAAAAGAGAGATAGAAAAAAAAATAAGTGGAGAGTAAGAGAAAATTTTGGAACGTATGAATCTTATTATTATTCTAGACCACAACCTAACGAACAAACAGTGTACGATAAACTGTTTGCTTCCTTTATTTGTCATGTTTTTTTCAAAACCCTAGTCTCACTTACTTTTTAATGATATTTATATTCATTAAACCTCAAAATTATTAATTAATCTAAGACCCCAGAAACAGGTTCCTTCTAAACAAGAGAGAGAGAAAAAAAAAAGAAATAATGAACCTGTACAAAGATAGAAAGTAACAGGCACATGATATAAACTGAAGGTGATTTTATTCGATCGTATTACATATTTACATAAGTAGGTCGATAAACTGAATGCAAAAGCTCAAATAAGGCTCTTGTATATAAGTTTTAGTACCTCATATACTATAAATTTTAAATAATGTTTCATTTTCTTGATGGAAAATAGATAAAAAAAAAAGGGTGCCATAAAATATACCTTCAAAGATGAGAGAGCAGCACCTGGAACTGATTCAATTAAACGGTATTCATGCATAACCCAGTTGGTTCTAATCCCATGTGGTGCTCTACCTCTATAGTACACCAATGTCTTCTTCATGCCAACTTGCTTCTTTTGAGAGTGCACTGGCCTATCTTTCCCTGTAGCTTTCCAGTATCCAGCTTGTGTTGCACGGTTAGTTCTTGAACCATTTGGGTACTTCCTGTCCCTAGGACTGTAAAAGTACCACTCCATGTCCTTGCTTGGGAGAAATGATTTATCTATATTTTTTTCAATTAAAAGAAACAATTGGAATTGAAGATATATACAATAATAGTTTACTTGAACCATGAAATATAAATGATAATATATATCTTGTACAAAATGAAGAACTTGCTAGATGCTAATATTTATGTAATGGTGTGAATCATATGATATCACATACAATATATATATATATATATATATATATATATATGTGTGTGTGTGTGTGTGTGTGTGTGTGTGTGTGTGTGTGTGTGTGTAATACAAAAATGAAGAAGTTGCTAAATGCTAATATTTATGCAATGATGTGAATAATATGATATCACTTATAAATAATAACAATATGTAAAATTATGTACCTGGCAAATCCCATGGTTCACACTTGTATAAATCAACTTCAGCAATGATGTCAAGCTCTATGGAGCGACCTGTTATTTTTCTCTCCAAGTAGTAAGCAACAAGCTCTTCATCAGTGGGGTGGAACCTAAACCCAGGTGGGAGACTCATTGGAGCCATTGCAAAGTTAGATCAATGTGAGAGAGAGAGGGGGGGAAATTTGGAAATGGGTGGCACAGGACATGAACCAAAACAGCTTATAAAACATTGAACTAAATAGGCCACTGTTGAGATCAAAGTAGTGGGGACATGCCCCTGGAATTCATGTAAATTACAAAGAGTTCATTTTACGTGGCAAGCACAAAAGAAATAAAGCACTGAGGGTTGTGGTTAGGTTTGAGTAATTATGATGAGAATTGAGGGGCTAAAGTCTCAAAGGATAAGCCTTTGGCTTTTGAACAGATTCTATGTGTAAGGTGTTGTGTGAAAACCTAGAGGGTGAGGATAAGAAGCTTCTCTGCTTTTGTCTGCTCACAAACTAACAAAAATCAGAGTCCCCTTCAAAAGGCTGTGTGGGCCACAAACCGTCCAACCCTACAACACGCAATACTAGGCCTATTTTAGTTAAATAATCGCTGTCACATTTTTTTTATCATATAATATATGGTATCTTTCATCATTATACTGTTACGTATTCCAGACATATAACAGATAGTATAATATAATTGATGCGTATGTACCACTTGTTTGAGGAGGTGTACGTATATGCATGTGATTTATGATGTCATGGTGTTTTCGAGATATCATAATTAGATTCTTAGCCTTCCATGCAAAGAGAAATAAGGTATATAGAGAATCTTATACGTATTGTAACATCATGCATGTGCAAGTTATTGTACCAAAGCTGCTCATAGTTTTCTTTTATAATACAATAATGTGAAGTAGGAAAAAAAAGACACTACAATCTTGTGGTACAAATATTCAGACGACGTACCTACCGGTGTATTTGTTACATTTGCAGTATTTCTGCTGCAGACATTTAATGTTTTTTGAGACGGTAGGCTGCAACTTTTAAATTCTGGGATTATCAGAATTTGTATTACCTAGGCATTTCCATATTTTAAATTCCATGTACAATGTTATTCCCAAACTAGGGATAAGATGATCAGCTAGACCTATACCTTGGTTCAATGTGAATGTAGCTAGGGCATAGTATGATTCATCAATCATCAACATACCCGTAGATTCAATAGTTAAACTCGGAAAGCGAATTATTTTAAGACTACTAAACAAAGAGTATAACATTGTAAACATTTAATCTTTCGGATAGAATCCTAATTAAACACGGGTCAATTTCTGTATGATTAATATCAATAGCTTAGTATCTTATACGGATATTAATTTTATAATTTCAAAAAATTATATTAGTGTATATATATATATATATAAAATACTTATAATATATATATTATCTTAGTTAATAAAAATATATATTAATGTGTGTATATATAAAATAGTTAACAATATTAATATGTAATTACAATAAAAATGTTATTATATATAAATATACATGTTTGTGTTTTTATGAATTTTCTTACTTAATAAAAAAAATGTATGCCATGAATTCAATTTTATATCTAATATATTTTTATATTATTTATTAATGAATTTATATATTGTTAACTGATGAAATTTGAACACTGATCAAATAATTTAATTTAAAATTTAAAAAACTTCTTTAATTGAATAATTAAGAAAAAAATGATTTGAGGTAAAAACTTATTTGAAATGGGTGAATGTTATTATTAAAACTTCAAATGTTCCTTAACATTTGAACAAATTTTTATCAATTGATGTTTAAATATAGTTCAAGAATATATCTATATTTCATTTTTATAACTTTTAATTACATGATATGCAAAACATGAGTTTATATTTTTCAACTAAAAACAAAAGATTGACTAAAAAAATTTCTATAAAAGTGAGAGTAAGGTATAAAATAGCTAGAAAAAGGGATAGGTGATTCAAAGTATAAGTTTTCATGTTGCAGTACGTATAATTTAGTATTGAAACGGGGGTTCATTGTATATGAGAAATCAATATTACTAATTCTATGTGAATTAAAATTCAAATACATTGATAATTAACTAAGGTGGAAAAACTAAATCAGTTAACACCAAAGCCAAGAATATTCATCTTTACATAATAAATCCATTGTGCTTTTTGAAATAATTTCTAAGTTAAGGATGATAGTATTTTTGTTTCATACATACCCATTGCATAAAGCCACCATCTGAAAAACTAACAACAATTAAAAGAAAAGAGATCAAGTTTAAAATGGTTGTAGAAGAAAAATGATGCAGAAAGCATTTTTTTAAGTAGCATGCAGTTGACCAAAAAAAAGGAGAAAAATCGTTACCTAAGGAATGTATAAGAATACTCATTTTCATACCATGAATCTGTAAAAAAAATATTTAAAATATTTTTATGAAATAATACAAATTGAAGGAAAAGTGAAAAATGGAAGAGACAAAATGAAAGGAGAAATAAAAGAAGTCAAAAAGCAGCAAGAGGGGAGTAAGTTTGGTGAAGAGTGTCATTTTAAAGTAAAAATCCATAAAATAATTTTAATTATGGAAAATCGATTTATGGAGCAATCATTTAATACTAATTGATGTAGATTTAAAATTCAAATGAATAATAACAATAATTTATTTATGGAATAATAATTTACTATATTGACTATAATTAAAAATCATAATATATATTTATTATACTGAAAATATCAAATCAAATATAAATGTTCTAATTATCATAATACACAATTTATGTTAACTATCATAATTATATTTTGTTTATTTGAATTAAAAATGAATAATATCATTTAATTAATTTTGGAATGAAAGAATATGGGGTTGTGGTATCACCCCATTAAACAAAACCTTCTTTTATTAATATGAGATAAAAAAAAAGTTGGGATAAAATTGGAACAAAACCTTATTAACAAGACCTATTTTAGTTAACCAATGTTTCACACATGTGCTTACAGATATAGTCAACAATTATTTTTTATATAATGTATTGATAATAAATTTTTATATACCATCAGCTAATAAAAAATCATGATTCATATGATTTTTATGGTAAATATTTTTAAAAAGTTAAAAAAAGTTATTATGTATAATAATTTGCGATTAATTAAATGACAATTTAAAAATATTTTACACTAAATAAATTTTTTGGGTTTGGACTTCTATTAACAAAGTGAATTTCGTTTCATAAAATAGATTGAATGAGTAATAAAATATTATCCCAAAATTATGTAATCGAATATCTAGGGGTTTGAAAATCATCATATTGTTGTATATATTTACTGGTTAAAGTCTAATCAGTACATGTGTTGGATACAAAATGATAGGCTAGGTAGGTGTAACACAATTGTGATTTGATAACATATACTCTCATTTTTTATTATAGTTTATTAACACACTCATGCTAAAAAATAAAGATATATATTAGTGTATTTTAAAACCGTCTCTAATAATAATTTACTAACCCACGTATACTAAAAAATAATGATATGTAAATTAACAAATTCATGTAAATTTACGTGTATATATATATATATATATATATATATATATATATATATATATTTGCGGAATGAGGTTATGATCATTGTACAAAGAAAAACAAAAAGGTAAAATACATCATGAATATAATTAAATACACGCAGAAGCAAACAATAATAGCAAGATATTTCAAGTATTCCAATCATATAATCACGGATAAATAATTGCATACAAAGAAATGCAACTTGACTCACAACTCATGCATGTGATAAAGTCAATTCCATGGAGTTAATTAACTGTCACCTTTAGAGTACTCAGTTAGTTATGTGATTATGTGTCTCAACATGGTAGAAATATCTACTCTAGTCCAAAGCATGGCCATGCTACCCATACGCACAATCAAGCTTCGCATACGAATGACCATACTTCTTAGTGCAAAAAACAATCAAAATTGAGACACAAAAGCAAAGCATGGCCATGCTTCCCTTAAGTACGATCATGCTACTCTTAAGAAAGACTATGCTTAATTTTCTACAGCTCACATTGTGTGATTTTGTGATGGTCACGGTCTCCCATGACCTCCTACGTACCACATTTATATCCTAAATTAACCACATTCATTAAATCACAGCGTTTCTAACAGAAAAATCTCTATTGCAACGCTTCAACCGTACAATAACATTAATTCATATCAACCTCCCTTTTAAAACCTAACACACTCATATAGAATATTATTATTTTTAATCCATAACATTTTGTTTTAAATTATCTTTTTATTATATTTATTATATATCTTATCATTTATTTAATATTTTATTTAAAATATAGAAGAAAATATTGAAATTGAAAATCAATTCAATTCAAATCGTTTTAGATTGGATTGAATTTAAAATTCAAACTAATTAGATGGTTTATTATAAAAACTCAAAATCATTAAATCAAATGGCTTTTCACTTTTGAAACTAATTTCAATTCAATCCGTGGAAACCTATTAAGCACACAAGTCATGTTAGTTCTAAATGAGTCCCACATCTATGTATTTAAAAATAGATAAATGATAATTAGTGTTCTTAAGATATTGACTAAGAAACTAAAAAGAGAAAAGAAATTATTGAAGTACATAAAAATGTATTGTTTATAATTTTTTTATATTCTCTTATGATTTTCAAAAAAAAAAACAATTCTTTAAATTTCTTAATACTGATAAGCAAATTAAAACCCTTAAAATAATACTAGGCATGCGGATCTTGTAAGTTCTGAGTCCCACGTCTAAATGTAAGTACATAAATGGCTCAATGGAAGTTTAGTTGGGCCCATGCGAACTCAAATATCCATTCATGAATTAAACACATGTCCTAATACGGTATTAATTAGAGATTTGCTTTTGCATTAATATAACTTATAATTAAGAGACTTTGGTTACAGTTTGCCTTTACGAAAGAATGCAGAATTTAAAGCAGAGGCTAGGGTAACCTCTCCTTATGTAACCCACATCAATAGATGAAAAAATTAAAGTTAAAATTTAAAAGAACATTACTTAATAAAAATTTGTGCTTTACTCTCTTTGTGTTGTGTGTATCTTTGCGAGAGAGAAAGAGATGAGTTTGATAGAGCTTGGGTTTGAGACTACCAGAAATAATAAATAAATATGGACCTTATAAGGAAAAATACATTAACTGTCTCTAAATCATGAGTGTAAGTAAAGCAGATGTATTAAATTACGATCATGTACAGAAAATTAAAGCGGCAGAGTAAAGTATCTTGAGAATGTTGCAAGAAGTGACATGCTGCAACATTGCTAATAATTTATTTCCAAAGCTGTTATTGATATATTCTTTCACTTATTTTAACAATGCCTACATGCTATTAGTATAATATACGATTAGATAATACGGTATTTTGGCTTTACTTTATTATAGCGCGGTGGCATACGCGCTGATTATAATCTAAGTGGATGTTGGACAAAGGTGGATCCATCTAATATTGTTTCTATGATCTAATCATTTTGTTTAGAAGACTAGTCATCATCATCGATCGCGTATCCAATCAATGAATGTTAGATCAAGACCAGCAATTAGCAACATAAACAACTAAAAGTAGACAGCATTAACTAACGAGATTTGAAATAATAATGGCTTGCTCTAGCCTCAAGAAATTCATACTCAAAATAGTTTTGAAATATGAAAGTGACTATAGCTAAATCTTGGTTTAGCTTTATTATTGCGCACAAAAGTAGTCTTGCGTTTCACTTTTTAAAAATAAAACTAAATTGAGCTAATTTTAAAATATCCACACATCACAATAAAATTATGTATGGCTTTTGAGACGTAAGATTACCATTTATTTGATTTTTATATTAAAAAATCGGAAATACTATTTTGTATATGTTTTGCTTAGAAAAACACGTAATTACATGCATAGAAAAGATAAAAATTAAATATCACATAGCTCGGATGAAGGATTTCATCTTCTTGTGAAAAACATTATATATCCATTTTAATTAGTTCTACAAAAATATCATACTATTGCATTAACATTATCTTTGTAATATATTAAATTAATATATCTTCGAGCATATAAATCAAATGACATGAGACTATTCCAATTTAATTATTAATTTCAAGTTTAAATCTGAAATATGCATGTGTGTTAAAAAAACTTTATCGTTCATAATAATTTTATTCAGTTTGAATATGATTTTCTCTTATGAATGATACCTACAACTCATAAAAAAATGTAATATTGATTCCAAAAATATATAAATACTAAATCAATGTTTTAATGTAAAATGTAGTTTAATTAATCTTCAAAATGATTTTTTGAGAAACCCTTAAACTGATATCTATGAATTTTAAAAAATTATAGCATTAATTATTAAGTAAATCAATTCAATGATATTTATAAATTAATAGTCTATACAATATGGTATATATGCCTATAAAAAAAATATGGTAAGAAAAACAAACTAATATCACAGTCAGTATCGTAAATCATGATTGAACTTAGAAACAGTGACAGAGAACAAAACTGATACTACATGGCTTTGTTTTTCATTTGTTTCTACTTGGCTATATTGACGTACTTGTGGTTGGAACTATTTTTTTTTATTGGAAGGCTTGCTGGAACTATTGTTTGGCTAGCTGTTTGTCCTCTTTGGGGGTATCACTTGTACCCACCTTAATAGTTATCTTTTGCCTAAAAAATAAATATATTTGAACTTAATTAGGAAAAAGCACAAGAATAACATTAAGACTTAATTAGTTATTTATAATTAATTGTTAGTGAGCATGCTCTTTGGAGTGGTAACAGAACTGATCGAAATGGCTGTTATTCGTATATATGTTGCTATCATGGTTCGGTTAAATATATATCACTTTCACGTTAGAAGAATACTATAAGCATCTCATGTGAAATTATCTCCCAAGAGTACGTTCCTTCTTCAAAATAGATCATAGGAATAGGAAGAAAAAAAAATTCCTGGGGCATTCAAGTATAGAGCAAGTGAGCTTGCTAGGCCATGGAGTGGGTCCAAGAGATAATTCTCCTCCCTTCAATTTTAGCCCAAGAAGAAAAGAACACTTTTATCATGCATCAGTTCCTGACTTCAAGAGGGGCCCCACTGAGCATCTGAACAAATCTACCTGGCACACAGTCACTGTCTTCATTTCTTTATTATAATTTTTGCCCCTTTAATTCTTTTTTTCCTGCCATCCAACCCTCACTTTTTCTTTACTGTTTCCTTTGTTCCTTGTTTATCGTCCTTTCCTTAAAAAATCATTTTCATATGAGTAAAGACATACCAACCACTTTAATGATTACAACACAAAATCTTTGACTGGTTCTTTCACACACCCGACTATATTGTGCAATGTTAGTGTATACTAAGTAGTGGGAGATTTATTTATTTTTTTGGCCATGTTGATATTTTTGCATTAATATAACTTATAAGAGATTTTGGTTCCACTATGTAAACACGAAAATAGTAAGCATTAAGTAATAGGGGATGCAATGTCTTTGCGCTTGAGTGCCAGCAGAAGTAGCATATTTTTTGTCCTAAAGTAATTAAATCCAAAACTAGCTAAGATGCTTGTTGAACTCAAAAAGTATAAGAACTAACTAGAGGATTTATAGATGGCGGAAAAATTAAGATTTTTAAGGTCAAATCCTTTTGGCCCATAAAATTTGGCTGAGAAGTAATCATATTCAAGTAAAACGGCTATGCGACAATCCTACATATATGTTAACACCTTTTATCGGTTTGAATCTTTGTTTAAGTAGCTTTTTTGGTTTTAACACTTCAAATGTGACGTGGATTGAGTTGTATAAAACCAATTACATTGGAAATAAGAAAGGTTCTAGGGTCTTTTGCCGAAAGACCTTTCTCTATTGTCTTTAAAATCCATCCTACGTAAATTTTTCATTCTCCCCTAAGAACAATAATGTCCCTAACCCTTATGTGTGAAAATTTTAGCGGAATATCTTTTAATTTGCATAAAGAGATTCCAAACTTATTCATTACCCCCAATGAAATAGTAAACACCATATATATACATATACACTCCTAGATAAAAAAAAGCAAAACCTAGCTATTTTAGTAAACCATCATATCCAGTTAATGCACCACCCATAACTTTACCAAATCTAGCACTATCTTTCACATGGTTTTTTATTCCTTTTTTTTCAATATAACACACACACACACACATATATATATATACAGAGAGAGAGAGATGTTAAATGGTATCTAAAGCCATGCAACCTTTCACACGATCTTAGTTGTTGTTGGAATGATAAAGCATGCAAGTGCATGAAAGCAAAAAAAAAAAATAGAGAGGTGTAGTGTGTACTCTCTATAGCGGTGGTTGCCTTTGGATAATATATGAGTTTATTTATATATTATAGAGTATTAGATTCCCAAAAGTTGGCTCGGTGTGGGAGTAGTGACCATATTAGTTTGTGCACAAAAGACAAATTGGTCAGATTCTTCTTTCTTTCTTTCTCCATGTTGTTAGAAAAACTTTCATGTGGGTTTCAGGTGATTTTATCTCTGCAGTGTGTTCCACAGTTTGCTAGATATTTACTTGAGGCTGCAACATAAGGAAACTGTTAAGGATAAGTTCCACTAGCTAGATGAGTTTTAAAGCCTTTTTTGTGACTTATCATCAGCATGCCGGCAATTTGGACCATATTTCACCTGAAGTTTTGAACGCAAAACCGTAGTGGTCATGAATCATGATACTTTCCTTTAAAGATAAAAAGTGATGACATATAGCGGTTGTGGCGTGGCATCCTATACTATAGATACTCTAAACGTTAGAGAAATTAATTTATTGAAAAAATATGAGGAATAGTCGAATTCTCATACACACAATAAATTGAGTTAAGCCCTCCTCGAATTGATCGTCCGGTGTGGACTAACTTGTATTGTTAATATTTACCGACGAACTTTAATTTTTTATCATTAAAAGTGTTCGACACATTTCTGGCAGAAATTTGACCATCATGAACAGAAGAAATTGATCAATATCCATGATTTTTCACAATTAACAGGCTTTTTATTAGAGAATTGAATAGAGATATAGTCACAACAAATTGATGTGGCCACACATCATGGAGTTCAAAGAATAAATTAAAGAAGACTTCTATTGAAATAACTTATTGGATTGATTGAATAAAAGATACAAGTGATAAGTATGAGTTCTATTCAAGAGCTAGCTTGTTAGACATAATATAGATACCTCTAACAAACTAATAACAATTCTTTATAAACTAACGACGTACTCTTAACACTGTCCTCTAAAAAATAAAAATAAAAACTACTCTTAGCACTCGAAAGGTAATAAGCGGTATGTCACCACAATCACCTCGAATAGTTGAATTACAAACAACAAAAAAAGAAAAACATGTAAAAGGAAACCATTTTATTTTAACAAACAGATATGAGACCTAGACGGCAAGTTGGCCCAACCCAATTAAAATGTCATCTAACAAAAAAAAGCAAACGAAGCTCAATTCGGTAAGACTTCAACATGACTCTAGTGTTTATGAAGACAAATTGACTATTTTGGATCATTTTTAAATATTTTTTATTGAAATGGGTCTCTTTTAAACTAGAAGGAAACAGTTGTTTAGCGTCGGCCAAAAGCTGACTCTACACTGTAACTTAGGGTTGGTTCTGCGTCGGATGCAACGTGGCCGCTAAAACTCTCCCGGCTAAGTTGGACAGTTTAATATTCTTTTATTACTTTATGGCTAAGCCGATGCTAGATTTAATTTTTTTTCTTAATGTCGACTAAGATGACTCTAATGTTAACATTATTTCATTTATTAATTTTGTTATAGCCATATATCCCAATTCAAGCAGGGAAAGTCAGTAAGGTGTAGTAATGTTTTGTTTCAAAATCTAGCATTTACACAGAATAGAAAAAAGGCAGTAAGGTGGTGCATGCAATTCAGATCTAGAATTGTAAATCATGTTCCTGAGATGGAAGTTTTCTCCATTCAGATTCATATAAACAGTAAATTGTAGATAAAAAATTATAGAAATGATTAATATTGCTTTTTCAGTAAAGTAAATAATCGCTACTAATTATCCTAATTCAACTGAAAAAAATAAAAAGAAGCAATAACCAATAAAACAAGATCCCACATTATAAGAGGACAAACCCGTTCAAATACTTTATCCTAACATGATAATATGTGGGGTGGAGAAAAACGTTTGTATTCAGCTACAAAGTTTATTTTGTACACTGCGGGAAGTTCTGTTTATTACTGTTTTTTTATCCTGCCATGATAATATGTGGGGTGGAGAAAAACGTTTTTCTTTATTCATCGAGTGACGACGACCGTTGTGCCAAATGTTCCGTTTGAGGAAGGGGCAAGAGCCATTATTATGCATTTTTCTCGGTGCTCACTGCTCGCAGCGTGTTTCTCTAGAGTGAGGGGGTAGTTGAGAAAATAGGCAACTAAAAAAACCCAAAAAAGAAAGGGAAAATTGACTTCCAACGAAATTGATTTGGTGCAGAAGACAGTGGATAAAAAGCTTTGGAAGGGAGGAGGAGTCAAGGGAGACAAGAAGAAGAGGAGTTGGAATGGTGATCTACAATTTAATTGCTTCTGGATAGAAAAATAACGATCCAAAGGCTCGAGATCCAAGCGGAACTATTACAATTCAGCTGGGAGATGTTTTGAAACTCCAAATCAAACTTCATTTCATTAATAGC
This sequence comes from Glycine tomentella, assembly GCA_007407185.1. Lineage (NCBI taxonomy): Eukaryota > Viridiplantae > Streptophyta > Magnoliopsida > Fabales > Fabaceae > Glycine > Glycine tomentella. The sequence goes on along the minus strand of PYAF01000716.1, from coordinate 1,299,418 downwards.
CATTGGAATTCATTAAACCTCTATGACACCCATAACTAGTAAATTAAAGAAATCTTATGCTTCATTTTTTCAAGTACTTCTTTAGGTGATAATTAATGAAAGAAATGAAAATTGTCAACATAATATATATGCAATATATATTCTCTGATAATACATGATAGCAATCAAACTGTACGAACATAAGAGATCTAAAATATACACATAACCAAAGTAACTACCCTCTTGCTCTCACCAGTTTATCCAAATAAATACATACACACAACCTACTGATATAAAATCTCATGTAGACAGGTGGTCCAGTTTTTCACAGAACAATATACATGCATGTTTGCATTAAAATCTGTCGACCTTACAAATTAAACACCAACAGCCATAGGTGACATCAACTATAAGACAATATATACTATAAAGTCCATCACATATAACTTTTGATCAACATCTATGACACCCATAATTAGTGTAGGCTTAATAGTTCTTCTAGGTCATAGTGAAAGAAATGAAAATCGTCAACATTATTTGCAGTGGAAATTCTCTGATAAGACATAATAGTAATTGAATCACACTGTACGAACATTAGAATTCTATAATACATTCTTTCAAATAACTGATTCTATCTTCTCACCTGTTTAACCAAATAAATGCATACACACAAACTAATATAGGTTCTCATGTAGACAGATGGTCCAGTTGCTCACAGAACAATTAATATACATATATATGCATCAAAATATGTGGCCTTACAAACACACCTATGTACAGCCATAGGTGATATCAACTACAACACAAAATACTATCAATTTAAAGTCATATGCATCACATATAACGTGTAGCATGTAATTTAGTTCCTCCAAATATCTAGTAATATCGGATGCTAGGTGAAACACACGTACAACAAACCCGTAGCTTGATATATGGATCCAGGCATATAGTACTGTATAACTAGAATATATATCATCAGCAGAGGCGTTTTTTATTCTTCTTATCTGAAAATGCAAGCACATATAAACAACAAAAACAAAATGGAGAAATAAATTCTAATTAATTAACGTGCAGTTATCAAACTATAACAATATGATAGGGTAAATTCCATCCTTCTAATTAAGTTAGAATTGAATATAACTTCTGGGAAATATAAGCAATATAATGAGAATGATATTATCATGCACATAGCAAAAATGAAATATAGGAATATGTTACAGTAACGCACAAACATAATTCATGGCATCTTATCATAACATGCAATTTGTTGTAAACTTATAATATCAATATTGCTGACATATAACATTGCATGCATATATATAATTGTGATTTGAACTCATAGCCATTGAAAAGGTATCTCCTTGCCTTAGAAACTTTTTGATCCCTAAAACTTATCATAGGCATACCTTATTGATATATATATATATATATATATATATATATATATATAAATTAACGTAATATGTATTTCTAAAATATGTGAAAATTAGACTATTTGATTATATTCCTATTGATGTTTAAATTTTGTGAAATTTGAGGCATGTGATATACATGATATAAGCTTTCAATCTAATGGTGAATTTTGTAAAATACTTATCCAATAAAAAATTATTAAATGATGTCAAACTATCAATT
>PYAF01000716.1:1277031-1297704 GCA_007407185.1 Glycine tomentella | reverse complement strand
ACTCAAATATTGGCTGTTTTGTGGAGAGAATTGAGGTTCAACCGTTTTGTACTTCGGGTGGTGTTTTGGAAGCAATTTCTAGCGGTTGAATGGTTTAATTAATGCATTTTAAATATTTTCACAAAGTAATTTGTAACGCCTTTTAACTGTTAGAAAATAAGTCTGTCACAAAATGTTTGTTACCTCATAATTTATCAGAAACTCAACAGCAAGAACAAAAAATCAAACAAAAAAATAGTATGAAAATCAAGAGCAGTCAAATTTTAATTAAAATACTAAAAACAAAAATCTTTAATAGTTAGAGACTAAAAATATGTTTTATTCTTTTTATAACAATAAAAAAAAATAGACTAATATAGTTTTCAACCCCAAAGTCATGGGAGTCCATTAAGAATTAGAACCCCGTCCCCTTGAGTGTGTAAGAGGGAAGGCAGAAGAAAAAAAGGGGATGGACAGAAAACGAAAGAAAGAAATTGCGTGACAAAGAGTATGTTCTTTATATAATTTTTATTTAAAAAGGTGCTAAAAAGTAATGTCGCAGTTAGAGTAGCTTAGTTGGCTAGAACGTGAGGTCCTTAATTACAAGGTCGAAGGTTTAAGTCCTCCTTTAGTAATTTTATTACATTTTGCTTATTTAACTTTTTTCTTCTCAGAAAATCTTCAATATATAAGCCATTGAATAAAAAAATAAATAAATATATCTTACAATGAATTCCAATAGAAATATAGAATGATATATTTATTAAGAAGTTTGAATTTGTTAATTTATATAATTTCTCTCTAATTAAAAATAGGATATTATTTCGTTTTAGCTATTCTCAAAATTTTGTTTATTTTTTATCTCTACATTTAATAAAATTAATGTGATTGTAGTCCCTCATTAGAAATTCAAGTGCAAGGTTTTAACAAAATTGGAATGTTTATAATCAAATTAACTAATGTAAAACACACAAAAAAAAAAGTAAAATATAAAATAATGAGATGTTTTTTATTGAATTTGGTCAAATTTTTATCTAATTCTAAAAATTAAAAAAAATTCAAACAAAACAAAACTAATATATATCTATAAATTTATATATATAATTTGATGGCTTAAATATATATTTAGTCCCTAAAATTTGAGTTAAGTACTTTTTTTTTCTTTCAAATTTAAAACTATTCCTTTTAGTCTATATTTTTTAAAAGAGTTTGTTTTATTCCCTTTGTCTCAGATATCATTAAAAAGATTCTAAGGTGGCTAATGAATTCTAAATTATTTGCGTGACAATCTACTTTGATTTTGCGTTCTTATTATCAAACACTCTACCACATGTTTGTTCTCCTTTCAAAATATTAATTTTGACGACATCTAGTTATAAGACATATGATCAAAGGGACTAAAACAATATTTATTCAAATTACATGAACTAAAAAGATCAATTTTAAATTTTAAATTTGAAGGACCAAGAATATATTAACTTACTCTAAATTTAAAAGATTAAAAACATATTTAATCCTAATTTTACATTTTACTCCCTTCCCCAGAGAGATGTTAATACTACGGTGCTCTTCCCTCTTATATTCAAATATATAATTTAATCAATTTTTATTTAACACCCTTAAAGTAAATTATTTTACCCTTCCTTAGAGATGTGAGTATTACAATGTTTGCTGTCCTTTGATATTAAAATATATATTTACTTCATTAATTTTAACACCTTCAAAAAAATACTCTTTAAAAGACGCTAACACACGAAAATAGTTTTAAGATGTTTGTTTCCTAAACTATTTCAAATATTTGCTTTTAGTATTCTCTAAATTTTAGCGGTCATAGTCCTTGAACAATTTTTTCATTAACATTTTTTTCTATTGTCAAGTATTACCATTATGGAATGACATAATAGTTATATGAGTTGTCACATCATAAATTAGTCTAACATGATGTGTGTATTTTTTTTTTAAAAATATGTTTTTAGTTTCTTCTTGTAAAATTTACTTTTAATCCCTCAATATTTTTTTACCGGTCTTATTCCCTCTTCTTTTTATGAAATTCTCCATTAGATCCTCAGTTATTTCTTACTAGTGTTAGCCCTCCATTTATATATGTTGGTCATTATTTTTAGTTTCTTCCACCATATGTCATTGTTAAGAGATGATATGATAGTGATATAACTTTTCATGTGGGTTATTAGTTTGATGTAACATTCATGTGGTAAAATATTGTTGCTAGTTTGAAAGATTGTCTAGCCGTTCTAAGGTGTTACAAATTTCCTGGAGGTGTAAAATTGCACAAAAATGGGTTTGGAAATTTGAAAAATAAACATAGAAAGAGATGTAATAAGCAGAATCAAGAACTTCAATGTACATGTTAGATATTCATTGAACCATGATCCAAAACACAAAATCAACAACTCACAGAAAACAAAATTAGGAAGAATAAGCAAAACCACAAATCACAATATCCATGAATGACGATAGGTTGTAATTTCACAAGAATTTTAAAGTGGGTTGTTGATTTGTGCATGACTGGCCCTAGGACAGGGCAAATGGGGTGTCCGTCCACGGTCCAAATTTTTTTATACCGATAACTTAAGTAAAAAAAAGTTAAAAATAAAATAAAAGAAAAACAAAACTTGCATTAGGGTCTCATTTTGTGTGTTAGGGATCCATTTTTTCATCTTTTAGTTTTAATATTATTTGTATTTCAAAAAAATTGTGTGTTAGAAGCATATTTTTTTTCATCCCTTAGTTTTAATATTATTTGTATTTTAAAAAATTCGTGTGTTAAGGGTCCATTTTTTCCACTTCGCCCCGAGTCAAAGAATTTTCAGGAACGACCCTGGATTTGTATATCTTGGATTGTTGTTGGCTTTGCTTACTACACCTCTTTTTTCTATTTTTCTCTTCAAATGTTTAAATCCTTTTTGGTAGTTTTGCACTGTCATATGGTTGTAATGTACATCTTAGAATCACTAGAAAATATCTCAAATCATTAATATTTTATCATGTAAATGTTACATCAAACTAGTAGCTCAAATGAAAAGTCATCTGAATGCTACATCGATCATCGATTAATGATAATATTTGATGGAAGGGACTAAAAACAACAATGAACATAATTGAGAGATTAAGATTGATAATAAAAAAATTATTGAGAGACTAAAAGTGAATTTTAGGGAAAAAATGACGGACTAATTAAGACCTATCAAAATAATATTGAGAGTAAAATTGAATTTTGTAAAAAAGATGTGAGGAACTAAAAATATAGTTTATCATAAATTTAAAATTTATGCGAGAATGTTACGTTATTAGATGAGCTGATAATGTGACAGTTCACACACCTTCCAACATAACTTTCACATCATCATGTTACTTTTACGACATAAATCAAAAATATCAACAGGGAAATAGTTCAATGACTAAATACAGACAAAAATTTGATTAGAGACAATAAATATATTAAACATTATGTGCAGGTATATAGTAATATACAACTTCAAACGCATGCATTGACACGAACCATGCATATATATAGAAACTTTGCACAATTCAGCTCCATTTTTCAATACTCTTGAAACATCCCAAACAGAGACAAGCTATCATTTTTAGACTCTTAACATAAACCCTATTGAGAAAGGTATGTTATGCAAACTATGTAATTAATGTGCACGATTTTCATTACAATCACCCGCTGTACACCCTGAGACGACTAGTGATCCTTTCTCGGCACATGGGACAATTAGTTAATTTGTGTCCACACTCTCTGCAAGTCTGTGTTCCAAAAGATTGTAAGAATAAGTAATAAAAACTAAGAACAATAAGAGGAATCAGACCATTAATTTAGTGATGCTAACTCACCATGTGCCCACATCCAAAGGCCAAATCTCTTGCATTGGTCAAACAAACTGGGCAGGCCTATATAATTTCATTAAGTTTAAGTCAATCATCAAGATATTTCAAAGTTGGTCAAGAAAGCAAATCCTAATAGCTATTTTAGTTTAAATGTTTCTTATTTCATAAATAATTATAAAACATCAAATGGTTTTCACTATATTTATTTCAAAATATTCTTACAGAAAAAAACAACTAGAAAGTCTTTTTCCTCATTTCATGTACAAATATTTAAAAATAGAAAACAAAGTAAAATAGAGTAACATTTTATAATTATTTAAAAAGTGGAAATAAAATAAATTCCCAAATTTTTACAAACCTTCATTTTTTGTCATACTTTTAGCTATTAAATCAGGATAATATAATGAAAAAAAATAGAAACAAGTATCTGTTGTTTTGATTTTACTGTGAAAAGTGAATTAATTCTTTGCTTACTGCAAAACTTTTCAAAACATGCTCTAAATAACGGTGTTCCGTTAGTAGAATTGTCAATTTTGCCACGCCCACAGGAATAGGGCCTAGTCCATGTGGGCCAGGGCTAAAAATGCCCACATGTGCTAAATAGCCCACGTATAAAAAAGTTTGCAAAGTCTTGTGGCTTAGCACTGATGCCAGGCCTTATGTTTTAATATTTTTACCTACTTTTTAATATATACTTAAGGTATGTTTGAATAAATTTTTTTAGAAATATTTCTAAAAGAAGAAAATAAGAAAAAAAAATGAGATAAACTTTTTCATAAGCTAAAATAAGTTCTCCATTAGCTAATTTTTAGAAGCTCACAAATATAACTTCTCTAAAAGATGAGATGACATCTACAAATTAGTTAATAAAAAATTTATTTTAATTTATAGAAAAGCTCATTTTATTTTTTATTCTTACTTTCTTCTTCTAGAAATATTTTTAAAAAAACTTACACTCAAACATACCTTAATCTAAGGCTAGCCAAAAATGTGTTAAGTCGATATTGGTAAAAAATAATCATGACATCAAGGTACCCAAAACATTTCTAGATGTTATGATGGGTCAAGTGGACTGGTCCAGGACTAGGACCAAAGTGATAACTCTATCCCTTAGCAACTTAGCATGCTTATTTGTTTTCTTGTGCGAGCACATAGCACAAGCAGTGATAGAGAAGATACATAATAATATATACTGAAGCACCTTATCCCTTGTTTGGTTAATGGTCACTATAGAAACGAGAAGGAAAAAAAAGCATTGTGCAAGAGTATTTGATTGTGTGAAATTATGTGAAAGTTTTTAATTTTAATGCATGTTTCAGATTTTTATTTTTTTTAGAACAACTTTTATTTTAAAAAAATTCTCTGCTCCATTTTATTCTGTTTTTCTTTTTTTTTCTTTTCTCGCAACCAAACACATAGTCATGGTTACAGTTACATATACATACCGCTTGGTTTTGGTCATCTCTCGAGGATGGTGGTGTATTAATGCTGGGTACACGCGCAGGTGGTGGTGGTGCAGCCCTAGAATAAGGAACAGGAGGAGGTTTTGGAACTATTCTCTTTGCTCTTCCTGTTACACGTCTGTTGTCCAAAAACAAAGACAAATGGACAAATATATATAACATGAAGTTAATCATAAACCATCTAAGTCCATCAAACACTCACAAATCCAACAAAACTCCACTGTTCCAAAGAAATTAAAGCTCACCAGAATGAATCAAAAGTAGTATGTTATTATAATCTGATACCACAATTTCTAATAATACATTTTTTTTATAAGGTACCAAATTTTATTGGTTAAAAGTTATTAAAAATTATATAATTATAATAGAGAAAAACATTAAATAAAATGTAAACTCACAAGCATTTTATTATTTTTAATTAATTTCAACCAATAAAAAGAATGTGTAAAAACAAATGTGTTCCTAACTTTTTTAATTATAATTAACTATCTTTCAATTTTCAATTTTCAGCTACCACTAAAACTTAATTAGGATCATACCCGAGTATTCCGAATTCCATGGTTGCTTTATATTGGAAGGGGATCTCCATGAGAGCAGCCAGAGCAAAAGCTGCTTCTTTTTCCGACGGGCTTATGTTTTTGGACATGATTTCCGTGAAATTAACAAACTGCACCAAAGGGAAAATGTGCTTGAATAATTTTATTTTTTTTTTTGCTTCAATAATGCAATCATTAAAAAAAATATTAAAATTAATCTCGAAATCCCTAAATATAATTATTTGAAAACAATTAAATATGTCTTTATATTTTAAAAGCTTACAATTAGATTTCTAAATTACTTTAAATTAGTTCTCTGATTAGGGGATCTATTAAGATTTCTTCAAGTACATGAACTACATTAAAAATTTAAATGATTTAGAAATAATGTCACTAGTTAAATTAATCGATATTCTTATTTGAAATTTTTTAAATTTGTTTACTAAGTTATTATATTTAATGGAACCTTTAACAGAATCTTAAAGAAATCCTACCCCAGATTCAATTAAAAAAATGATTTATAAACATAAAAACATAATCATTCACTCAATTGAGGTGGTACTTCTAGCTATTGTTATACCTGAAAATTATCGTAATCACGTGCCGGTATCTTGTCATCAAATTTCCTCATGTCTTCCCAAGGCCCGTCACCAACTCCAACCAGAACTATTGCAAGCGGATATGCGCTGGCATCAGAAATTAAAAAAGTAAAATAGATCATATATCAATGTTAATAAGATATATAATAACATATATGCATGTTTTTATTTATATTTATTTTAGGGATAAAAGAAAGAAAGAAAAAGAAACTTACAAGGCAATGATACTTTTATTCTAGCTTAGGCAAATTACTTCCATCTCTTTGCACAATTCCTTATGTTATTTTGGCATGGAGGGTTTCCACTTTAATTATTAGAAACAATTTTTATATGCATTAAGCTATATTTACCTTGCATCAACTATTGCTTTAATTGTCTTCTCTTCTTGAGGACTGAGTTCTCCATCACTAGTGTCGACACTTCTTGTAACCTTAAAAATAAACAACACACTTAGGCTAGCTATAGAATAAAAGTTTAAAAAGTATTTTTGCGTATTTTAATGTAAAATTTATAAATTCCAATACATAAAATGAAGAAGGAAAAAAAAATTATTTTTGAAGGTAAAAATACTTTCAAGCTCTACTCATTGAAATCTAAACACGCACTTATTTGAATAAGATTAATTCGAGAGACATGCATATATACACACAAAGAGGCAACATTTTATACCTGGCCATCAGCAACTATAACCAACACATGGAATTGGCCTTGATTTTTCTCCACAATGTCTATAGCAGCCTCAATCACCGGGGCATAAGAAGTTGGTCCTTCAAACAAAATGCAATTATTCCTTCAGCCATGATGAATCTTAAGCAATTAAAATTAAATATCACTACAGTCATACATAGAAGTTTTCCAACACAAAAGCAGTTGCAGAAAAATGAACTAACTAATTTCTATAAGAACAACACTACACACAAATTAAGGATGAAAATAACCTGAAAGTTTCAAGTTTGGAACTATTTTCTGGTAGCAAGCCAAAACTTCCTCAAAGCCATGGCAAGGTGAATGATCATTGTGAAAGCTAAACACTTCTTGATCATGGGTAGTAGCTGCATAATGAATTAAAGATAAAAGTTTAGCCAAATTAATATGTGCCCTTTTGTCTAAACTAAAGAAAAACAATTGTGAAAAAAATGTTTTTAAAAAAAACGTTTTTTTAAAGAAACAAATAAAATTTTCTTTTTGTTTTATACATGTTTTGCTTAAAGGATTAGGCCTTACCATCACCAAATCCAAAACATGGAATCAAGTTATCATCATCAAAGGGAGCCAATGTCTTGCCAATAATAGAGATGGCCTTCTCATAAGGGTTAGGTGTACTTCCAATAGCATGCAGGCTTCTTTTATTGAATGAGATTCTGCCTTCAATAAAAACATGAATATGGGTGAACAGTCAGAAACAAATCATTTCATAAATTAAAGAAATTATAACCAAAACTCATATTTTATTATCAAACAAGAAACCATGTTTTGCCAATTTTAGCTCTCAAATCATGCTTCATGCATGACATCGTATATGGGTTGCAATGGACCATGGAATAACTTGGTTAACACTTGTTCATGTACTACCACTTACCAGTCCATTCATTGCTCTTTGTAAAATCAATTCCAAGGATGAGATTTGATGATTCCAATCCTTCTTTCCTCAGGGCTGTAGTCACCTGCACAAGTTAAAAAGGACAATAAAATTTTATGAAATTCACTGCATAATGCACATTGCCAATAACATGATATCTTATTCATTATTCAATGATAGCTACTATATTTATAACTCTTATTTGCTAAGTGGGAAAAGAAAAGTTCATGTCTAACAGTGATTTGAAGAAATAGTTTCATTGTAAGAAAATTTAAAATTTAAAGTGAAAGAGCCAACTGTTAATGTGGCCACCCTTTTTTGCCCTCTTAATTTAACTTTTACATAGTTCCAACAAGGATTATTCTTGTTTCCAAACACATTCAAACTATGCTTCAACAAAAAAAAAAATTAGGAGACAAAAACTAAAACTAACAACTAATCTTTGCCAATAAAAATAAATAAATTAGGAGGAATCTGAATACTTTTTTCTACAAATTTGAAAGCCTAATAGACCATTATCGCTTTTCAAAGATAGTCTTTAAGAATATATTATTGAGATAAATTACTCATTAGTTATTACTATTCAATATATGGATAGAGGTTCTGCTCAAGAAGATTCAATAGTACCAATAATTCTCAGGTCCCTCCTTCAATATCATTGCCAACAAACACTTTTTAAAATTCAATAAACAACCCCCTAGTTTCACTATTTCAAAGTCCTCTCTGTGTCTGACTCTGCCTCTGCAGAAGTGACTTTTGAAACAATGGAGGCCATTAATTAAGGTTGAATAGTGTGATAGTTTAGTGGAGTCTGAATACTTGATATTAATTGGTTTTGTATCATTTCTTCAAAGATTTTGTTGCACCACCTCTGCATGTTATGACTGGTCCGCTCATACTAATGCCCAAGCATCAAACACGCTTTAAAAAAGTGGTTAGACATCATCAATTAAAATTTAAGAGAAAGTAAGCTCCACTTAGCTTTTCTTTCTTCTTTATTTTTTTCCTTTCTTATGACAAATCAAGTGAAACTATTGCAAAGAGCATCTTTAATGATAGATCTCAAATTGAGATCGTAGACTATTTTTTGGTAGATCCTATAGTACCATATAGAATTGAAGATCTCTCTAATTTTTTTCTTTAATGGTAAATCTCATTTTGAGATCTTAAGAAGAGAGAAAGAAGAAAAAATTTATTCTTTTTTGAATAATGTATAAATCTTGATATATCTTATACAAGAATTCATTCTCTATATTTGAGATCTCTTCACCTCATTTATTGAGAGATCTAATAAAGATCAGATCTTGAGCTCAAGATCTAATACTGAAGATGCTGTGAGGACCTTTTTCATATATATAGCCCTACATATACGTATGTTAAAGATGGAAAATAATGTCTTAGTTATATGTTTATGGTAAGGTTGACTCTTGACCTGCACAATATGTTTACCATGCAATGACTGAGAAGCATAATGGAGGATGATTGTCTGGTCCATAGAAGTTCATTGTTGCCACACAATTAACAAGATTCATGGAATCTCCCAATAAGCATTTGTTTTACAAATAAAACATAAACACTACAGTAATAATAACATTAATGATGAAAAAACAATAAAAAGAGTATTGATTATAAGGAATATAATATAATATTTGTAACTTATATGAAGAAATTATTCAGAGATAAACCAATTCTTAATTATCAAGTATTACAAATAATATGATTTAACTTTAAAATTTTTTTAAAAAAATTGTAAATTTAATTATAAAATATAATAAATATATTTTGCGGATATAGATACCGTTTGATTACTTGATATTATAATACTTATTCACAACCATAATTTTTTTAATAAATAACCAACTATTTGTACTCGTACACTCAAACTTATTTGATGAGTAAATATCCTACTCATTACAAATTATTTTTATGGGTTTACATTGTTATCCTAATCGTAGGATACTGTACATCACTATGGGCTAATTTTGAATCTCTATTATTGATATAAGACTTTAAGAAAATAAAATAAAAAGTAGGTATCAAAGCTAATAAAACATGTATTCAATAGGTTATTTATGACGTGTACGTCTCGCTTATTAATTAATACGACCAAACTCGGTCAATTTTTACGACTTCATATTTTAGAAACTAGACCTAATGTGTTTTTAATAACAAGTATGAGTTATACACGATCATATCAACTTCAGGGTTAGTCTAACAGTAAAAGAGGCTTAAAACAAAATTTGAGAAAGATTTTTTCACTTTAAATAAAAAAAGTTGTAATATTGAACATTTTTTGTTTATACATATCACCTTTTTCAGTTTAAAAATAATAAATATTTTTTTATAAACAAAAAAGTTAAAGCTTGAACTTTAATTACTATATTGTTGGACCGGCCTTGATCAACCTAACCTACTATATCATGTATTTTTTATAATAAAAAATAATTTTCTAATAATTACATATTAATAATTAATAGGACTTACCAATTTATTGAATAATATTTTACATAACAAGATATTATATTTATATTGGTAATATATACTTTGATATATTTATATTTATATTTATATATATATGATAAAACATACCTTAAAATTTTCTTTTATACTTTATTTTATACATAATGTTAAAATTAATATATTATACAACAAATCCGATTGTTTTAGACATATTTCATATATTAATGGGTGTTAATTAGATTGAGTTCGTGTTCAAGTAAATAATGTTATCGAAATTACATAGGACAAAAATAAACTTATCTCAATTCATTTCATAAAAATTCCCAGTTTTAAAGCTTTTTTTTACAGAACATTATTTTACCTACTGAAGTCCTTAACTTGACTATTGAAAATATCAAAATGGGTTGTGGAAGACATTAAAAGTCATAAAGCGAAGTAAAATTTGTTTACAGTTCCTCACTATTACAAAGTTTGTTTTTATTAGAAAAGATTAGATTAGTATCACTTTTAACATAGATTAAGCAAATCAGTTTCATTATTAATAGTTTAACTTTTTTAAGGTGAGAAACATAAAATAAGAAAATGAAGATGTATTAAATTAAAATTAGTTATATTTTTTCACTTTATACACACCTTATTAGTTTTAGAAAAGTAAAATTCAAATTAAACAAATTTTATGTAAATAAACTAATTAGAATATATGAAATTAGAAATAATTTATATATTTATATACAGTTATACACTGCAAGGCATTTCAATTATTATACTGTAAACAAGGTTTTTTTTAGTAACTTTTAATATTTTTTAAAATGTTACTTAAAATATTAATTTTTAACTTTTTATATTTTTCTCCTTTTTATGTTTGACATATTTATCAAAAAAAAAAATATTACTCTTTTTAAATAAATTATGATTTTATTATTTTATATTTTTAAAAAAATTTCAATACTTAATTTTATTAAATACTTATAATTTAATAAAACACTTTTTTAATTAATTTTATGAATATAATAGTTTACTACTTATCTTATTTTTTATTTTTTCCAAAACATAATAATAATTAAACACGTAGTACGACAATTAATTTGACAGGAATTGATAGCCACGTGAGTTGCTCCCGTGACGCTTGGGGCTAGACTACCATACTTTTCTACAATAGAAATTATATTTTTTGTACAACATATAATAAAAAGAATATCTAAAGAGAAAAAAAGAAGTGTAAAATAAAATAATTAATATAATAGACAAAAAAATTATAAAAATATGTTTGTAAATAATATATCTCCGAAAATTCTAAGAAGATGCATGTCTAAATGGAAAATAAGTGCAATTGAAATGAGTTAATTACTTATAAATAGGGGATGTAAGTGGATCAAATAGCTTATTAGGAATCTTTGGTTTGGTTTATTTAAGTTTTGACCTTTATTATAAAGGTTAGACTAAAATTTTTTGAAAAATTTGTTTAAATAAAAAGGTTAGATTCAAGTTTAAAAAAAAAAAACATATTAGACGTTGGTCTATTTAATATATATATATATATAATGAATTTGTCATACCCTAATTATGTCTGGGTCCAAAAAAATAGAAAACAAAAATATTTTTAAAAAAATAATTAGAAAATGAAAATGAAAGAAAAAATAATTATTTAAAAAAGAAAACAAAAAAGAAAAGAAAAGAGAAAGAAAAATATTTAAATAGAAAAAAGGAGAAAAAAATGTTTAAAAAAAAAGGAAGATAGGAAAAAAGAAAAAATATTAAAACAAGAAAAAAATATGAAATGGAAGAAAGAAATAAAAAAAAGGAAAAATAGATAAGAAAAAAAAAAGAAAAGCGAGATAATAGAAAAAGAATTAAAAAAAGAAAATAAAATGATAAAAAAAAAAGAAAAAAAAACAAAGTAAGAAAAATTAGAATAAATTTAAGTTTTAAATTTACAAATCTCTAAACAAGCTTTTCAATATACATATGTCAAGTCAAACTTTTAAATAAGTCAAGTCAAACCTAAATAAACCTATAACAAATAAATAAATTAAGTCAAATTTTATATTTTTAAATCAAATCAAAATCAGACCTAACCAAATAACCATCCATAACACATTTTGGTAACTGTTGCGAGTGCACCTTATTGCTCAAACTTTTGTTTCTCTTTTCTTTTTCTTTTTTTAAGAAAACTTTTGTTTCTTGATTACCAAGAATTTTAATAAAAGGAAAATGTTTGGTGCATGTTTATTTGGAAGAGAAAGAGAAATAAAAGAGAAAAAAAATGTCATTATTAGAGTTTCCAAAGACACAACTCTTTTAAAAATTAGATTTTCATTAGAGCAAAGTATAATAACAACAACTACACACGTTATGCTAGTTTTTCCGATCTCTGCTCCTTAGCATTCATATAAACAGAAATTTTGAAATTTTATATTATCAGCAACGTTTTAAAAATAAAGGTAAATAAAAGTCATCTGATATCTACTTTTCAAATAAAATATAAAATCTATTAATATGCATATTATAAAGCAAATTTAATTTGGTAAAAAAAATTAAGAAAGTTAATTATTTTTCTTACGTTATATATTAATAATTGTAAAATATAAAAAATCTCAAAGAAAGTGAAACCACAAAAGAAGGTTAAGCAAGAAGATTGAAGACCTGTAAACTCGTACATTTTCTTAATTAATGGAGTAACCCTCAAAGTTTATTCTTCCAATGACACGCCTTATGATGATATTAAGTTTTTAAATATTCTAAACATTAAATTAGTCTATTAAAAATAATATAAAACATCATTATATTCGTTACGCTACTCTTAACTTTTAAAAAAAAATATATTCATCATTAAATTAACCTTAAATATTTGTGTGATTATGTTATTTCTTTTAAAATCTTAAATTGTTAAAAACACAATTCAATCATAATAGAGAGTAGTTACCACGAGAAACTTAAGAGTTCTGGTACAAGTATCTCTTGAGCCAAAACTTGTATCAGTTTCTCGAGAACAGTTTTAAAACAGTTAATTAATTTAAGAGGGTATCATAGAATTTCTCTTATTAATATTAATGTTTTAATTTTTTGAGAGATTAATCCAAAAAATAAAATCGAAAAAAATAAAAACATAAGTTTTGATAAAAATTAATGCAAACCTGTTCAAGGGTAGAGAAGTTATCACGAATCAAAGCATACTTCTTGGAAGATTGCTTGTTGTTCATGACTGAAGAGCTTTGTTTAGTGAAAACTCTCGCAAAACTTGGTTTCTTGGACATGGATTGTGGTAGTGCCGGTGGCGGCGGCGGTGGCGGAGGTTCTAGAGTTGGATACAATAGCGGTGGAGGCTGTGACTGAGGTAATTGTGTTGGGAAATGAGGTGGTAAGCCTCTTGTGGTCACGGTAGTGTAGATTCTTCCACCTCTTCCTTTATCATTGTTGGCACTTTGAGTGCCACGCTTTTTATTTTTGCCAAAGAGGTTGCCCATGGCATCTTCAACTAGGTTACTCCAAAGCTGAATTAGAGGGGTGCGTGCGTGTGTGTGTATATATATATATATATATATATATATATATATATATATATATATATATATATATATATAACTAAAAATATGTGTTAGTGATAAGAAGAAAATTTATATTGCATATATATATATATATATTATGTAAAAGGAAACTCGGAAGAAGGTGCGGAAGTGGTTCTTCCAAGAAAATTATATACTATTGTAAACAAAAAAATAAAGGTGATGGATGGACTTGAAAGGAATAAAGGAAATCATATAACTAGGGGAATCTGATTCTTGGCCCTTTAGTTTGCTTGTGAGATTTGTACAAACTATATTCCTCTAGTGGCTTAATCAAGGAGCTAGCTGAAAACCCAAGTGATAAATACAAGAGTGGCCTTTCAGTTTCAGCTGGAATAACCTTGCGTGTGAGAGGGTGCGTATAAAATCAATGAAATATTCAAGTTGATATTTTGATTTTGTAATCAATAGTAGCCTACGCACAAAGTACACAATACGTAGCAGCATTCAGGGTTAATTAGTACAAGTAAATAAGAAGGAAATATTCGTTTTTATAACTCTTAAAAGATTGTGCCTTTTTATCTTTTATTTTTTTGAAATGTGTTATGTTTGGTTTCTCTTTTTCTAAACATGGGAAGGTGTCACTACCTAAAATAAGATTGGGATAGAGTTGCTGTCAATTTTATTAGAAATGGAAAATTTTAGAAAATCCTTCTACAACCACTTTTGTACAAGGAAGGGTAGAAGCCAAATTCTAACACACTCATAATGTTAAATGATGGAATAAGTAGGATTTTATTCACATTTAATTGTGAGTGTATAAGAGAGATATAAAGTTTTGAGGGATAACAAACTCTAAATTATCCACTATATTATCTATAATTTGAATTTAAATATATCTATTTGGGACAAATTTACATTGATATTTATGAGGACAATTGTCCTCACTAAGTAAACTTTTTTATTTGAATATATTAAATAATTAGTATTTTTGCTCCATACAAATAGGTGTTACTCCCACAAAATAAATGTTTTGAAAAAAATAAAAAGCATATAATAGATAAAAGAAAAAATAAATTAATACCAATTTTATCTACTTTATTCTTTTAAATTTGTGGGAGCTTAAATACTTTGATTTTTTTATCATGAAATTGTGTATTTTATAAAAGCAAATAATATTTTTTGTTTTTGAAAATATTAAAGACTTTTTTTTTGCCCCCACAAAAAAAAATCTTAAGGATTGTCACTGTCTACACCTTGAATTTAAATATATATATACAACTTGAATTTAAATTATAACAAATTACAACTAATTTCTCTATCATATTAATAATCTAACACACCTCCGCGTGATGATGGTGACGAAGACAATGCCAATCTTGTTCATTAGAAATTTGTACTACGAAAATCTAAGAGTTTTGGTGACAAAGTTGGCACGTCGATCAAAGCCAATATACACAAACTTAACCATTAAACAGAAATCATAACACAAGGCGTAATCTCTTAAGAGAAGTAAATATGTTTAACCACCATAAGGTAGAAGCAAACACACTTAACCACCGTAAACCATTAAACAAAAATCATAACACAGGCGTAATCTCTTAAGAGAAGTAAATATGTTTAACCACCATAAGGTAAAAGCAAACACACTTAACCACCGTAAGGCAGAAGCAAGCATGCTTAACCACAACAAGGCAAAAGCAAAAGGAAGAGAATTATATCCACCTAAAAAACATAAGCAAAATGGTCTAACCACCTAAAAAGCATAAGTAAAAAGGCTTAACCACCTAAAAAAAGCAGAAGAGAAAAATAAGGCTTAATCACCCAAAGGCAGAAGCATAATGACTTAACCACCTAAAAAGATAAAAACAAAAGGGTTTAACCACCTAAAAGGCAGAAGAAAAAAGGTTTAACCATTAGGATTGATTTCGAATGGAGGACATGATATGATCCTCATTACATAGCCAAGAAGTTATGGCTTCAAGGAGATCATTCATTTGGTAATTGGCAGAGGCTTAGTTTAATGGGTAGATTGAAAGCAATGGTGAGTGACCATGAGGAGGAAAAAGTATCAATTTGACTATTAAGCTCCTGGTTTTGGTACCATATTTAGAAGTAATTTGAATTGTAATAACTAGCAATTAATTGATCTATCATATTAATAGTTTAACAAATAACAGCCGGCTTAAAATAGTTATCTTAAATTGTGTAAATATTTGTTTTACCGCTTTTTAGCAATAAATGATAACCAAGTAATATGAAGAAGAAATATTTGAGGGATGAGAGGGGTTGGTTTGCAAAAATGCTATTTTTGTTAAATAAAATATAACTCAGAACAAAAAAAAAAATAGAGAATGAGAGAAAACAAGAGTTTAGAAAAAATAAGCATTATGTGTATTCTTTTTATAGCTTTATAGATACAAAAGATAAATAGAAATAAGGAAAGACCACAAAAGATAATTAAAGATATGGACAATCACAAATTAATAGATTATTTATAACACCCTCCTTGGGTGCCCATTAAAAAATTTAAAAATATGTCTTGTTAAAACCTTACTAGGAAAAACTCTGTCAGATAAAAACCTAAATACATCATTCTTCAATATATTATCATCTGCCTCATTAAAATGGTTGTACCATCACATGTAAATAAATACACTTTTTGTGACATACCATTATGAGGATCTAAAAAATAACCCCTTAGATAACAATGTATGTGCTCTATTTCAATGTCTTCATCAGGTGAAGAGTAATATTTTCCTAATAAATTATTGGCAAATGTTATATATGGTCATATGTAATCAGCGAGATACATTAGTGTTTGTTGAGATTTTGGCAAGAGTATCAAATTGCTTAAGTAACACAATGACAAGTAAGTTTTTCGTCTCCATAGGGACTTGTGATAAATGAATAGTAAATTACATACACTCTAAGACAATTGAGAGATTTAGTAACGAAAAATAAATGACAATTGCATAGAAATTAAAGAGTTTAAGGAAAGAAACTTGGTTTCGGAGTTTTATTAAACACTTGGTGTGCATAGTAAATTGAAGTAATATTAATTAGAGAAATCGTCAGGGTTTAATTTCATTGGATTTCCTAACATGCAAGTACTACAAATTCCTATTCAATTAAGTGTATATTATCACCAACCCACAATTTTATCTCAACCTTAATTCCTTAAGTGAAAAGACCTAAATCCCTTAATTATACTATCAATTCCAGCATAACCAAACGATTTGCATTAAAAAAAAAGGTTTATTAATGCCCAGTCCTTATTACCCTATTCCCTAGGCATAAAGAATATTGGTTGTTCTCTCCAATTCACAATTCAAAAGAATTTCTCTATTACAATTGAATAAATAGAATAATACAAAAGGGTGATCAAGCCAAAAGCAAGCAATAAGCATAGAAAAAGAACAATAATGATGTTTTATTTACATAGAAATAAGGTAGCAATTATATGAAAGTATGACCAATTACATTAAATCCCAATGAAAGAGAAGTATTAGCTACTAGCCACAGAGGAAGCTCTTGATCGAGAAATAACAGAGATGATTCCCAATGCATCCAAAGCCATTTGGCAATCTCTCTCTCTCAAATGCTCATGCTTTGAAACCCTAGACTGGGCCAGAAAATCATATTTAAAGCTTGGGCAATAATTATTCAAGCCCAAAAGAAAACAAATAAAAAATATAATTCAATTCATGCAAGGTCGTTGCATAGAGCGAGGTGCAATCTTATTGCACGGGTGTGCAATTTTTGCACCTTCAAATTCAGCATTACACAAGTGTGCGGCTTCCTTCACAAATTCTCATAGGTGTGTGAAGTTCCAAAATGCCCAATAATATTTTTGTTAACTCCGCAAAACCTCCAAAACTTTAGACTTCAACCAAATGGATTATTGATGCATCAAAATCATTCTTTGGACATATCCATTGCTGAGGTACCTTGCTTCCACAAAGCTCCTACAAAACACAAGAAACAAGTCAAAGATCAAGCATAAAAGGTATAAATAAGAAGATCCTAGTTAAACTAATCTTTTTATTCAAACTTAACTCAAATGAACATCAATAAAGTTTAAAAGAATAAGAGGTATCACATAATTTCCCCAAAATGTATGAATATATGGCAATTATATGTTCTCCTATTGCATTAAAATATGGTACTATGGGACCAAATAATTCTTCATTCTTTTCCTGTTACTAAAAGGATCTTTGTCCACATCTAAAGACCTTGCAACAATTGGAATACACAATGGACATGGTTTGTCATCCATATAAAATCTTTTAAATACCTTTGTTATATAAGTTTCTTGATGCACAAAAATTATACTCTTTAAATAACCTATTTGTAATCCCAAGCAGAATTTGTCCTCCCTAACTAGATCTTTCATCTCAAACTCTTTCTATATGCAATCTATGACAAATATACTAAAATAGAAAATTATTTATTTTATTAAAATAAATATTTATTTGAACAAATAAATTTAAACAAATTGATCCAGATTTTTATTAGATAAATGTGTTTTTTTACCTAGCTAGGCCGCACACTATTCTGTTAGCATTTTGATATGATTCATTATTCGATCTAGTCGAAGGTACACGTAGTGCAGACACCAAAGTAAAATCAGCCTTTGACATAATTTTTACGTTTAGCATGGGTTTAGGAAGTCAACTAACCTCAAACACGAGATTCACTCAATTTTTGTTTTCAGCCAAACTGGTAAGTTGCTACCACTGAAAGTTACTTTCTTGCAATCTCCAAATTGCATATTTTGTTTTAATATTTTGATTTTATCACCCATTTATTGACATATATTTCAAAATTATTTATTTGAAAAGGTGATTGCAATCACACACAAAGTAAATTACAACACATAATTATAATTATACGTGTATCATATGCCACGCATTATCACTAACTTTAGGTTGGTCCAAAGGTCTTAAATTCGTTCTAATTTTTATAGATGAAGAAATGTAATTGAAAAAATAAACTCTGCTAAAAATAAATAGTTAGATTTTTTCATAGAGATCAGTCTAGTCTATTGGATATTTTTTTTCCTATAACAATAACAATAAAAAGAAAATGACAAACATTATAATTGAAATCATAGACAAAGTACATGTTTCCTTAAAAAAAAAAGTACATGTTTATAATGTACTCAAATTAACACAGAAAATCAAACAGTTCCACACCCATACACAAATTTTTATAGTGCAAGCATAAGTTCAACACAGAAAAGAAGCATTAACATTGTTGTCACTGCAATACAGTCCAGGCTTCTGATGAAAACCCTGCCTCTTAAGCAGCATCCTAGCCTTCAGCACAAGGTCCCTGTTTGTGACTGCACCATCAGTCTCTTCAATTATGTTCTGAATCGCATTGCTGAAGGCCCCATAAGCCGCGTCCCAATTTCCATAAGGACTTGCGAAATCCGCAGAAGTTTGGTCACTCTGGCAACCACTCAACAGAATCCCACAATCCAAAATGTTGCGCTTGATTGATGCAGCATGATGTTCCCCTCTCTTGCTCCCCCCACGTTTTGCATATTCCTCAACGTCGTCGTCGTCGTCGTCGTCATTTAGCTTTTGTTCGAAAAATTGTTGTGCAAGATCACCCACCAGCCCCAGAATTGTGTGTCCTCCTCCTCTCTCGCCACCACTTGTTCCATGTTGGAGTTTGTTTATGACTAAATTCATAAATTTCTTCACTTTGGGGCTTGCATCTTCCCCAAAGATGTGGAAGAGTGCGTGTCTTAGTTTCCCAATTTCTATGTCATCAACCTTGCCACTTTTTTGCTTGAGTATTTCTGTGAGTGTTGACAGAGGCAAAGAACGATTCTTCACAATGGTTTCTTCTTCTTCTTCTTCTTCTTGTTCCATGTTTCGATGGAAGAGGTTTTTGAAGTGAAATCGAGAGGGTGAGTTTTGGCCTTCTTCGTTTGTGCTATCTCCTATTTGTTCCTTGGCTGCTTCTATTAGGCCACCACTATGGCAACAATCTGAAACGATTGTGATTTTACAACCCCTTGGAACCTTGTCCACAAATTGCCTGAAATCATCATCTATTTGCATTCAAAACATAACAGTTAGCATTGCTTACCAAATTAAGAATCATGCATTAGAATACCATTTGAGTACTAGAGAATGTTATTTTCTTTGGAATATACACGGTCCAAAGATAAGATCACAGATAAATATAATAATAAGTTTTTTTATGGAATATTTGAAAATCAGAAAGACACTCTAGTTTATTTGGGTGAAATTCATGTAGGTTTCTTAAGTGTATGAATTTTTTTTTTTCTTAATTTATGTCACATTCTCAAACTTGTGTGACTCTTGTGAATTTTAGCAACAACAAGGGTCTTCCTCTAACAAAAATATAATAGTTTTAAAAAAAATAGACGTTGAACACATTCCATTATGAAATTGTACTTTTGATTTTTTTTTTAGTTTAATAGACATTCATCGTAAGTGTAGAATGTTTGTATAATCAAAAATATGATTTTATATATGAATTTTTTAAGGTAGTTATTATAGAATTCAGCAAACTTATTATATATATAGTAGTTTGTGTTTAAATTACAATGTAAAAAATACATATATTATTCATTTCATTTTTTTAAATCTCATTTTAAGATTAAAAATGCAGAAATATATTATAGCTTAACAATAGACACCAAAATTAAAATTAAAATCC
>PYAF01000716.1:1257240-1274684 GCA_007407185.1 Glycine tomentella | reverse complement strand
TCTATTATTTTTATTAAAGACTAATCTTCATTCATTTTTAGTATAGTTTTCCTACGTAACCATGTTTTTTTTAGAAAAATATATATTTAGTAATTCTTTTATTTTGGTAAGATTCTTAAAGAGAATTTATTTTTGACAAACTTTTATTTTGTTAAGATTTTGGAGAGGGTCCTTTTTATTAAAAAAAATCTTGGAAAGGGTATTCATGTTACTTATATTTAAAAGGAAGAATTTGCATTGCTCAAAATTTATGATGGTATAATTATATGTAAGTTTCAAAAAATGCAGACGATAGTCAAGGATAAAAAATCATACAATAAGCGGTTCTTTTTTTTTTTTTTTTGGTGAATCATACAATAAGCGTTGTAATTCGTTAGATGACATATCATACGTACAATTAATATTGTATATCATTGCATGAATTTTATTTATTTTATTTAATTATTTTACTTACACATTTATTTATTTGTTATTTTATTTACATCTATTTTTAACAATTTATTCAAATAGAAAGAAAAACAATTGTTGTTGTTATATTGTTTAGAGAGAAAAAAAAATATGCTTATTGAATAAAGAGGGAGTTAATTTCACAATAAACGAAAGAATAAATTATTAGTAAAAGATTACGGAATTTTTTGGGAAAAATATTTACAAATCCATTTGTTTGGTTAATTTTATTATACTTATGGAAATAATATTTCTGTAAATGTTTGGTAAATATTTACCATTAGAACATTTTATCTTTTAATTTAAAAACCAATATATCAAATAACTAAATAAATGAAGTAAAATAAGAAGAAATCTGAAAAACTATTTTAAAAAATAGCTCTTATTATTATGAGAATGAATTATGTCTGAAAATATTTTCTCAAAAATTATAATAAACATGAAAATATTACATTTTAATATTAACATTTACAGAAAATATAATTTTAATCTAAAAAATAAACACACTCATAAAACTTAAAAATTTCTTATTTTATTAAAATAAGCATGTTTTTTAACAAATAAGTTTAAATAAACCAATCTAAAGGAACTCTAACAGATTCTCAAATCTCACTCTCTCTCTCCATTTTATTCTCTGTGTTCTCTCTTTTTGTTTCTCTAATATGGTATCATGAGCTTGTAGTCAATCCAAGCCATGTATTCTACACAAGATTCTGTTTTTAATCAAGAAAATCGTGCATCGATCAAATATTTTTCTCACATCCTGATCACATAGAAGCAACCCCTGAGGAATAGAGTACTCTTGCAGCTATTATTAATTAAATATAGATCTGAACCTTGTGAAAATTCTTGGGGCTGAATAAGATTAAGTAAAAGAGCAAGAAAGCTCTTCGACATCAGCATTGAAATTAAGCTGAACAACGCCACAACGACATCAGCAATACAGTGCTCAGCAAATTCACTTAACATATGATGTGGTGACTTTAAAAGCTAAGTTTATGATTGATGTGGTGTGAGTGACGTGAATTAGAAAATTAGAGACTAAAAGTCTCATTATAGTCTTCAAGTTTGTGCCCTCAATTGATATACTACATATGATATTAGTTACCATTTTACTATCATGATCAATAGGCCTAAGTCGTAAGGTATTTTCACACCAAAAAAATCAGTAGGCCTAAGACAATTGCCTAACGGCTCTGGCACAGATATTTAAAAATATAATTAATTTACTTAATTTAAAAAAAAAATAGATAACTTCTAAATATATCTTTTATCTTTCTAATTAATAATTTATTTACTCTTTTTATATATTATTCTTATTAAGTATTAACTAAGAGTAATCTTGGAAAAAAGTATCTAAGATAGCATTAATTTTGTAAAATGACATATTTTAGAATAATTTTTCTCTCTAAAATATCATATAATCTGGAACACGAAGTGACATAAATTATTTGATAATGTTGTACATTGGCACTTGCCTTCCCTATAAGCTTCAGGACTGCACCCTTTTTTTACATTGATTTTGTAAATACTGAGGTTAGAAGATAGACTGGAATTAACAGACCAAAAGATTGGTCCATGCCTATGTTTCCAACATGAACATTTGGCTTTAGCAACATAAGACTAATGATTGGATGAGAATGAAGCTACGAAAAAAAAAAACAAGCCATATGTACGACAGATTTCACACCAAAAATATATAGAAGGAATAAGAATTAAGATGACGAAAACTGCAAGTAGGAGCTCTTGAGTGGGTCACAAAAAGAACGGATGCAAATTAATAAAGATGAATCAAATTAATAGTGAGAATAAAATAATAAATAGAATGAGAATGCAAGTCATATGCTAAGCCGAACAAAGCATGGTGGAGGTCCCTTATCTTCAAATGCCATATACAGTGCAAGAAAAGGAAATTTGATTAAAACATGGGAAAAAATCATAATAAATAAATTTGAGAATCAGTTTACTGGATGAAATGTCCATGTTACGTAAACTAAGCTCTACAATAGTAGTGGATATTGAAAACTAATGAGAATCAGTTTAGCTTTGGTTCTTATTTGTTTTGCTGCTTATTTTCATGTTTTCACATTGGAGAAGTAGTTTGATTTGAATCATTGCATGCTCCTCTTGTTGATTTTTGTGTACCACCCGAAAAATTTTAAGTGCTTGGAGATAAAAATATACAAACTCTAATGTGTAAAAAGAAAATAAGTTGCATCACATTGTTTCATTCTCCAGTTCCCATCCGTGGGTTTTTCACTTCCTGTTGAATAATCTTTTAATAAAACCTGCTTATAATGTTTGTCTGATCATTCTCATTAAATCAGACTGATTATAGTGAAAACTAGTTAATTTTGATAGGCTTGTCAAAACTTATTTATCGGAGATTTGGTAAAGTTAGTAGTAACCTTTAATTAGATTTTCTTAAATTCACATGTGTATAACTAAAGGAGGATATAAAGTGGATTAGATAGTTAAAGAAGAGAAAAAGAGGAAAAGGTAACAGATTTGATCTCCTTTGTTAATAAAAACTAACATTTTAACAATTAATATTTATCAATAAAAAAAAAACATGTATAACTCAAGTTTCTGCTTTCTTTGTGAAGCATAATGTACAAATATTGTCCTAAAATGTTTTCTGAAAAATATGGAAGAGAATTGATACATAGCATAATGTGCGAATATTGTCAAAAGAAAATTGGACACCCCATCTTATTTACTAATGGAAGGGTTGTGGAGGTATTTTAATATGCACCAAGGTAGTTTTGGTGCATCACATCAAAGTCGTTGATCTATTAACCAAAAATCATAAACATTAGAATACAATAAGTAGTTATTTTAGTTACTAATCCACTGTTTGATTTATACCAAGAATTAAAAAAAAAACATTTAAGAAAAATAATGAAATAAAAGGTTTTAAGTTTTTAAAATTAAAAAAATAATAATTTAAAAATATTTTTCATTCAATTTATTTATTTATTTCCAACAATACTAAGGTCAACCAATCTTCTAAATATGATACGAGATCCAGTATTTTTATAGTGAGTAACAAATTAACAACTGATTATCACCTCCCTTGTTTCTATGATGCCTGCCCCCACTTGAGTTCTAACCATTGATGGAATCAATTTCTACTAATGTTTTGATCTCTTCTTTTTGTGATGATGTTCTTCTCGCTTGTAACTGTCCTTCCGAGACCAACCGTCATCAACTTTGTCATTTTCATTCTCATGGTATTTATAGTCATCATCAAGACCTGATCTTCTTCTGTATCTTGAGCTTTTCCTAGAGTAATAATCATGTGTTCCCATCTCTCCTCTACCAAGCAAATCTTTCTCAGATTCAGAAGCATCGCCGCCACCCTGATAATTGCTTTTGCTAATATGGTGCCTTTTCTCATCTCTGTTTTGCTTTCTTGAGTTTCTTCCTTCTCTGCCATGCTGTTTTTCGTTGTCCCTAGTAACCCATTCCAGATCAGAATCTTCTTCATGGCTTCTGCTATTCAGTGTGTATTCATGGTGTCTTTCCCTATTTTCCTCTTTTTCTAACCATTCCCTGTCAGAATCAGAACCGGAATCAGGAGTTCTGCCTCTGGATTTCCTCTTAAAGCTGCCATTCCAATCCTCATCGGGAGTTCTATGCTTTCTTTCATCTCGCTGTTTTCTTTTACCTGAATGACCGCAATTTAACTGATCCATCTCCCTTGATCTTGACCTTCTTCTGGAGTGGTACCTTCTACGAGAACAGGTATAAATTCACATGAAAAAATTATACAGAAATATTGACATAATTAAACAAAATATGATAAAATAAATAAATCAAGACATTGAACAACTCAAACTTCCATCTGAAGAATATTATTGCAAGTCATATTTTCTTCACATCAACAAATTCTATTAGCCACAAAACTGTAGTTGTTTCCCTAAATGCAGCAAGGGAGAAAGCAAAACTGTACTAACAGTCAACACCAATCGCAAACACTCAGCCCTATCCTCCATCATGCTAAAATTTACCACAAGTTTGCTCGATTTACAATCATCTACATAGGTTACAATTTAACCAGCAACCAATTTAATCAATCATATGTCATGTAAAATATATGATTTGATATTTTTAATTACAGCAGTTTAGCATGGGATCATTTCCTTTATTACTAATTATTTAGTTCCCTTATTTTGTAAACCTCCTTCATTAGAAATAAGAGTATTTTGTGTGGTCTAAGACGACATCACACAACAATAAATAATTCTTACACATGTAATGAGGAACAATAAAGTGAAAGCACACCTGTCAGAATCTGTTTTTGACAAACTCAAATTTCCTTGCTCCCTTGAAGTCTCATAATCATCAGAATAACCAAATAAAGCGATCATCTTTTTTACCCAAAATTTCGGGGGAGGTTTGTCAGAATCGGCCCATTCATAGTCTCCGCCGGGATTACGAAAACAGTGGATAAAATTGCATGTTGTTCCATGAGAACAAGTCTGTTAAGACGCACAAGAAAGGAAAACCGTTGAAACTACGTGAGCATGTTTCATCAATTCCAAACATTTTCTAACATCTTTCTTGAAGTTAAAAGCTTCAGTTGAAACCAACCAAGAGTTTATATGATTTGCACAAATGAAACCCAGCAGCACTCGGTTGTATCCAAAAGACAAAATATAAGAATATAAGATAGTAGTCAATGTCATCAATATAATTGTATACCTTGAAACCTGATTTCATATACTCGCCACATATGGCAACCTTCCATCGTGTCAAGTTAACAAATTGACAACTTACCTGCCATAAATCATAACAATATGAGAATAATGAGATAAACATATAAACAATGTCAAGCAATTCAAGTCTTCTGCACTTGATCGTAAAATCCTAAATCTTTTCATCTATGAACCAAAACAACCATCCTTTGGAAAAACTCACTCTGAACTTTAAATCTGACGTAAGCTTTCAGTATAGAGTTGAACTTTCCCTGCCTCATTATAACCTAAATATGCTACACCTTTAACCACTTTTACATAAAACATTTTTCAGAATTTCCTCCGATATAACAGGAGTTACACTTACAGGACATCAATTAAAAAAACCAGTAAATGGATAAAACTGAACACAGTACAGATGAAGTCCCAAGTAAACATCCCATGGCAAATGAATAACTTTCATACTTGGAGCTTTCTAGAAATTCATCCAATCATACTTGCAGCATTAAAGATATTCATTTGGCACAAACAAGACATAGAAATGCAAATACCTGTTTCCCAGCAAAGTAGCGACCATTTACCGAGTTATAAGCAAGCAGAGCAGAATCAAGCGATTTATACTGTACATAGACATTTCCTCGCAAGTGAAATGAACCATTTTTACACACCTGACAGGGAAATATAGATAATAGGATCAGTACTGTGAGATACAAGAGTAGGAAGTGCCAACAAATCAAAGAGACAATGACTAAAGATCTTCAAAATGTTTTCACATGAACTGCCATTTTGGTTTTCAAAATATTGTTCTTCTATTGCTTCACAAAAAAGGAAAAAACTATATCCCATTTTTGTCTTACTTTTAAATCACAGTTATCAATTCCTGGTAGTGGCACAGAGTGGCTGATCCTGAAATGGCTATGATGGGATGGTGGATAGCAGAAAGGTTGCAATAGTAAAATTTTATATACAAGCTAAATAATTTATATTTGTATACTATAAATGCTTAAATATACAAAATTATTCAAAATTAAAGACATTCATTAAATAATATGAAAAAAAATATCGGGAGAGAACAAAATGAAAGGAAAGAGAAAAGAGGATAGTTAGCAAGGGTGAGCATAAATGTAATCTAACCAAAGCCAACAAATACAAGAAGGGAAAAGAGATAGAGAAATACAGGTTGGATCTGTATGCAGGTTAAGTGGATTAAAAAAATTGGTTTAAAATGGGGACATCTGATTGGGTTTGGGTTTCTGAAATGTGTTTAATCGGGTACCCGAACCCAACCAAAAATATATGAAGAACAGAAAAAGAGCCCAGAAACAGTTCTAATGAAGATAGTAAGACCAGGAAGATAACTCGAGCTTCAGGTGCATGACAGTGATTGTCATGTGGTCTGTGGTATGACAACAGTGTTAAGCCTCAAGGCTGTGATCCTGTGTGGATATGTGATTCATATGATCTGACACCATGCCTTGACTGTAGAAAATTGAAAGTCTGAAACAATTAGAACCATTGGATTTTTTTGTTTAAGATCTTGATGGTGAATTTAGGGTGTAGAACTTTTATAGGTCATGTGTTATCTCGGCAAGTTTTACATTGGTTGCCGATGACCTAACACAACCCTCCTCCTTTGATAGAACTACTATAGTTAGATGGTATATTTTTAACATATAAATTGCATATCTCAGCTCAAGAAACTCCCCTTATACAACCACATTGATGAGAAAATTGAAAGCATGATTCAGCAGGTCATATCACATCACAATTTAATGAAATAAAATTCAAAAATGAAGAATCGAAAAAGGGGAAAAGAAAGCAAGGGACCCAGACACATTTTCTTGTCCTTTCTCACGTAAATTGTAATTTTCACAAGCCTGACTCACTTATCTTCTAGTTCTCCATATTACATTTTCTTCATCTCTTGGTTTCAATCCAATTTGCCAAACCAAACCTTGAAACTATCTAAAGAGCAATCCAAGCGATCCAAACCTTGGAACTCCTCCTCTGAATCTTTTCAAAATCATCTTCAACATCCTCATGTGTTACATCAAACCTGACCTTCTTGCTAACCTACAGGAGCTATGCAGGCAACGATGCATCCTAGCCCTCTGTGTATTCTCCACTCACCAAAGCAAAATACAACACTGACCTGTAATCCATCCAGTCCATTTGAACCTGCCTGAGTTGCACACAACCCCAGCTAACCCGATGAACTGTGTGGTCAGAAACAGGTAATATTACAGCCTTTGGGTTGCTTATGTTTAGGCTTTGTAGACCAAAACCGACTGATAGTTAGAGAGTATGAATGGGAATGGCCACAAAATACAGAGAACAGGGACACACTGACAAAGTCAGCTATAGCTGGAAACTATTGTTAGAGAAAATGGGTGTTGGCGAGAGTGAATGTGCTCAAGTGGGAAAATTAGGGGTACATTTGAAAGTTGAAACCTCAGATTCAATGGAAGAGGGTTGAAATCACAAAGTTACCCCCTCCCCATGAAAAGCCCTAGGTGACACTTCCAGGGCTCTTGCACCTGGTCATAGATGCCCTTGCACCTCCTGCAAATTACCACAATTTCACCTGCTATGACGATCACAATTTATAACTGTGATGTTATTTGAGTTCCATAGTACCCAAGAGCTGGTCTGCAACACCATCCCACTATAGCATTGCTATTGACAACTATGTTTTCAATATGCCCATAATATATAAAGAGAGAGGGAGAAAGAGATAACAATGACAAGACATGACATAAATAAAGATAATGGTTGAGCAAGTTTTCCATTTGATTTATTTTCTCCTCTCTATACAGCTAGATATAAACAATCATCGATTAACATTTGTAATATTTCCCAGAGAACCCATAAAACTTTATTTGAAGATATTGAAAATTACATTAAGGCCAAAATTAAATGAGAAATATATTTTCATAAGCAAAACACCCACACACACACAAACATGGTAGTAAAAAAGAACCTTAAAGTTCACAATTTCCCCAAACTTCAGGAACTCTGTGTGAACATCCTCATAAAATTCTTCAAAACAGCGTTCAACCTCTTCATCTGTATACTGAAAAAGGGGTTAAACAGGTCAAACAAGATATTTATGTATTGAAACATAATACTACCTCAAGCCAATTTCAGCTTTCTCTATAGTGCATAAGGGATCAAAAAGATGCTACAAAGTTTGGCTTATGGCATATGGGAAGAAGTATAATATTGAAAATCAAAAGGAAGAAATAACATTGGGAAAAAACAAAGAAAGTGCACCCTCATTGGACAACAGTGAAAGTAATAGCTTTATAAAGAGTGTTGGCAGGAAGAACATAAAAGAGAAGAAAATCCTATACCATAACCGTTGTATTCCCATAAACTGATTTAGAAATCCTAACACTACTATGCAAACATAGGAAATCTGCATAAAATCTTTTCTTTATTCTTATCTCCAAAACCTCTGCACACTACTCCTAAAACCCAAAGGACAGGCATGAAGTATTCCAAACAACTAGAGTACTAGTTTCATCTAAAGTGACATGTGATTAATCATTCATCTGGATTGTAGTTGATGCAGGAAAAAAATATTAAAACATCACAATAACAATGTATTTTAAGAACCACTAACTGAATCAACATTTTTAAGGTCTTGCTGTCGCAATCCCAAACCCTTTGAATGTCATGACCGTTAGTCTGCAACATAGCTCCATAAGCCAAGACTTGGATAACGCCTGACAACTACTTATGGTTAAGGTGCAAGAACATGTAAATTATTAGAGTATGAGATTTTGGAAGTTGTAACAAAGATTTGAGGGGGAAAAAGTGTTTTAAATATTCAGTGTAATTATTGAATCTGTTAAAATGTTATGCTGACATAATATAATTGAAACATCATAGGAAACAAAAATCTTCCCCTCCTACATGAAAAAATAAATTAATAAATACGTCACAAAAGTATGGTGCTAATGGTATTATGAGTAAAGGACTCAGATAGTAAATAGAAATCAACGAAAAGAGGAGGGGGGAAATAGTCAAATGAAGCAGATTGAAAGAAATGCATTAAGTGACTAACAAGGGGGAGGGGATCAATATTAATAGTTTATTTCCAAGGCTAAGCAAGTAGGATACAACAGGTAATATCGTTAACTTTGACCAACCAAGGCCAAATCATAAGCCTCCAACAAAATGAATCTTGCAATGAATCCCTGATTATTAAGTCAAAGAATTGAATTGAATACACTCCTTTCACAATGACAAAAATATCAGATGAAGCAACTGCATGGATTTTTCAATCAAGAAAAATGAAATTAAGGAACTGAAACGATACCAACTTCCTGTACACTTAAGATGTAAGGGGGACGAGGAAACAATAACAAGATGAAAAACCATGGATAGAACAGGATACTTTGAATTGGATTTATTTGATTATTAAATTAATAATTGAAGAGCATGACATGTAGATTAAAGATGCAAATGGTTTTGTTGTTGTGTTATTATTAAGAAAAAAGAGCATTGCATGGGCATTGATGTGAGTAAGTAATAGTAAAGGTGATGAAATCATGAAGAGGATACAATGAAGCGAATGAACAGACCTCAAGGCCCTCATCTTGGTCCTGGTCGCAAGCAAGGCCAGGACCGCTGTACATATTTTTGATAAGAAGAGTGGACGACTTATCAGGGTAAAAATGGACTCTGCTACAGCGTATACCAAAACGACAAGCTCCCGTTTTTAGATGAAAAGGGCAATGAGCTTTATCCTGGCATAGCAACAGATGCAAAAGCAATGAGTGAGTTTGAAGATGAAAAGATGATTATTTATTGAAACGAAACGCACCTGTTCAGTTCCAAAATTAGGTATTTGTTGAGCAACATTCTCGAGCATCGATGATTCCGGGGGTAAGGGATTGGATGTAGGTTTATTATCCTCCTCCTGCTGCAAATGATGATAATCAATTATGAATGGCTGGCACATACAGTCAGATGAATGCATATAGTAGTACATAATCGATTCTAGGGGTAAAGGATTGGATGTCGAATTCGATTCTAGAGCATGTTTGGGAATCCATAGACAAAATTACTTTTGAGGCAAGCGTAATTTTGTCAACAGATCAAGACCCTTGCTTTTGCACTATTCATTTTGCTTTTATCATTTGGATTTCCATTGGGACCCGCACCACCGCAGCATTTCCAACTGCAAACCAAACATGCACATAGACATTTACCTGGTGGTCGTTTTGATTGATCTCGTTGGGCTTTGGCCTGTCCCTGTCAGTAACCCTAACTCTGAGTTGTTTCTTCTTGAAGATGATCTCATTTCCTTGCCAAATGATCTCTGGAGGGCCTTCTTCCTCCACGTATTCGTATTCATCGTCCTCGTCTTCTTCTTCTTGTTGCTGCTGCTGCTGCTGTTGTTGTTGTTTTTGAGTGATGACTGTGTCCATCCACGCCTTCTCTCTCTCTTGGAAGAGGATCATATCCCTCTGCATCCTCTCAGCCTCCTGCTGCTCCAGCAACTGCATCCGCCTCTGCTCCTCGGGGTCGTTCAGGCGCTCCTCTTCCTCCCGCCGCTCCCTCTCCGCCTCCTCCTTCCTTGCCTGCTTCCGCTTCATTTTCTTCATTGCCTTCCTCTTCTCCTTTCGACTCATACTCTTACCCTCTTCAATCAAATCTTTCTCTTCCATTCCTCTCTTCTCTTCACCCTCACTAGAGTAAATAAATAAAAAAATAGAAGATGATAATTAGCAGCCGAGAGGATAAATATGACTAGTTTAAAATTTAAATGGATTGAGCTCATGTATTTGTTGACTATAATTAAGTCTCTTTAGGACCTAACGTTTAATGCTATTAATATGCTAAACTTTAAGAATTTGTTCAGTGTTATCTATTGATTCAAGTATCCCTTTTTGTTCATTGTTGGCTTTTAA
The DNA here is from genome assembly GCA_007407185.1 of Glycine tomentella. Lineage (NCBI taxonomy): Eukaryota > Viridiplantae > Streptophyta > Magnoliopsida > Fabales > Fabaceae > Glycine > Glycine tomentella. Next base: position 1,263,616 of record PYAF01000716.1, on the reverse strand, counting down.
TTTCATAAAAAAAATGAATTTTACAAATATTTGTAGATTCTACAATTCTCACTGGTTTTTTTTTACGTTCTAAAAGGAAAAAAAAAAAAAAAAATCTGCCCCAGAAGGAAAACATGCAAAAAAGGGTGATGGGCAACAACCAAAAGAAAGGAAAATCCCTGAATCTACCCAAACCATCAAGAAAAAAATAAACAAAAAAGAAATAAACAATCTGCCCCAGAAGGAAAACTCAAATGCCCATTTAGAAAAAAGAAACAGAGAATTAAAGAAACACCAGAAAATTAAAGAGATACTGGCGTTTGAAGAGCACAAAAGACATACTAACCTGAGGAATTTGGAGTCTTGGACGCTTCAATTTGGAAATAATTCGGTGCCGCGTGCCTCTATTATCAGTCCCTCTTGCACCCGAATGATGGAATGATTTAGTCTATTGAGAAAAAGGGAATTAGGGTTCTAAGGTGAATTTACAAATTCAATCTCAAGGATTTTATTTTACCAAGAGGGAGTAATACGGAAAGTGGCAACTACATTTAGGATTTTTTCAGGATTAATTTAATGATGGTGTATTTTAATTTATTTGAGTTTTATATTTTAGATAAGTTATTGTTTCATATTTTTGTTTTGAAATATCTATTGTAATAATATCTTATCCAAAATATGAGACTAAAAAAATGCACATTTATTAAATTAATCCTTACAACAAAAATGAAACTCAACTTGATTTTGTCACTTAATGTTGTTACAATAAAAAATTTTAGAGCAACAGATAAATTATATTTATTAATCAATATTATGATTATTATTATGTTTGTTCTAACTTAGCTTGTGTTTCCTAATTTTTTAAGTATTTATTGTAATTTTATACTTACAATTTTAAAAAGAAAAAAGATAAAGATTAAATTATATTTTGGATAAAAAATCATTTTGTTCCTAAATATGTATAACGTTGACAAATTCGTTCTGGAATGTGTTACATAGACTCTTTCATTTACAGTAATGGACGTAAGTTAACGGATGAATAAATTTGTCGTACTTTTTTTATTTTCGGATACTAAAATTTAAATTTTCATCTTTAAAAAATGAATTTGTCAGCGCTCTACACATTCAGGATGAAAATAACTATTTATCCTTTTTTTTTATAAGTAAGAGAATTGTTTTCTTGTGTAAAGATTGGACTTTATGAGACAATGTATGCCATCAAAATGTTAATTTTTGTTACGAGTGTTTTCAGAAACTTAAAGAAGGTTAAAACATATGAAAAGGATACTTGTTTGAGTTGTTTCCATACCGACGTCTTCCACTACCTCGACGGCTAACAATTGTTTTAGATTAATAAGCATTGTTGTTAGATGCAACTGAAAATTTGCAGATAAGGGGAGTGCATTGTTTTTCTTGAATAATGGAAACGATAAGAAGATTAGGGGGAGTGCGTGTTTATACTTTACAAGGACAATTCTGGAGAAAAAATAAAAAAGGAGGTGTATAAGTAAAGAGAGTGGAAATAACAATGCCCTCATTTAATGAGTTAAAAAATAACGGCCTAATAGATAGGGTAAGATGGGCTAGCCCTGGGATTGGAGCTTATTTGACTTGGTCAGGTATAACCCCAGGTGATTAAATCACAAAAAGTTGGGAACTTTTAAAAGTAATTAAAAAATATGTGATACCAAGTTATATAAAGTTCTCAAGCTGATATAATTCTTTATAATTTTAAAAATTATTAAAAATGATTTAATTATATTTTTAGTTCCTAAATTTTTTCCAAAATTTAATTTTTAACCCATGAATAAAAATTTGACTAGTCAAAATCTCTTAACTTTTTTCCATTAAGATTTATAATCTGAAACAAAAATTTAAACCATTTTATTTTTATTTATTTAATGAGGCTTCATACCAAGAAAAACTTGCATGACTTAATTGTTTAGTTCAATATATTTGTATTATCTTTTGAGAAATGATTGGAGTTTAGCGTTCATAACTACATTTTTATTTTTATTTTTAAATGTTAGACCATATTTTTCAAGTGCATTGAAATTTTAAGGTTTAATTTCATTTTTATCCCCATTTTTTTAATTCTTAGCAACTTTTATCCTAACAAATTAATTTCATACATTTTATCTTCAACTTTTAAGAAACTTGCAAATTTTACCATCTTCATTTTATTCCTAACATAATTGTCGTTTTTATTATTTATTTTTTTGCAAATTTTGCACCCAGTTTTTTTCTTCAGAATTTGTCCCTAACTTGTGTGTTTATTAATGGATAAATGACAAATGATAAATTTCACAAATTTCTTAAAAGTTTGGAATAAAATGCATCCAAAATTTGTTGAGTAAAATTCATCAAAAATTAAAAAGTTAGAGATAAAAAATCAATTAAGCAAATATTTAAATATAATCTATTTCAAAGAATATAATTTGTGTGTTTTGAGTTATGTAATTTACTCACAATTTGATAAAGAGTGAGTTGATTTATCAATTTTATGTTTAGGGTACAAAATTAATAAGGAGAAAAGTAATTTCTCACAACAAACCAACAGAGACATGATCAAACTCTCTGGCTATACGATTTATTGACAATAACATCCCAAATATAAAAATGGAACAAAGAAATTAACCACATAGCAAAGTAGGACACCATTACCCCAATTAGACAGTATTGACATAATTGCAATTAACCCTTATTTCACCTTCATTAGGCCTAGTCAGAACTTGAACATTCCCAAGCTTCACCATTGACACTGAAAACTGGCTAGTGAAAAGAAAAGGTTGTGTTGCAAATGCTTCAACAAAAGGAGCAGTCCTTGCATCTGAAAAAAGTGACTGATCTGTTGACAACAACCCCACTCTCCTCATAAGGTTAGTGTAATAGGTTGTGTCAAAAGTCCTAGGGGTTATGACATCAAGGTGCACCAAATCCATCACCCTTTTGCACCTTTTCCTCAACAACTTCAAGAAATAGACATTTAGTGAGGGATCAGGCTTTTTAGTCCCATTGAAGTAGTAAATCCTATCCATGATAGAAGAGCAAGTGCTCCTCCCAATTGTGTGTGAGCCTGAGAGAGTGACCAAGTCAAGAATGTCTAAACCTCTTTCTTGAAAGAATGTAATAAGGGCCGTTATGTTTTCATGGCCATGAGGGACCAGATTGGCCTCTCTGGCTAAGGAAATCTTGCCATCTTTTCTGCCAAATGGGACTTCCCAGAATGGTCCTCCAGCCAAAAGAGTGGCATCTCTTGCTGCTGCAGTGAGAATGTCAGCACAAGAGACTGTCCTTGGACACTTTTTTTCTAACTCACTCTTGATATCATCAATCAATTGGAATCCTCTCAGGCTTCTGCTCTCTAATGCAGTCCTCTCACTCCCTGGATGGTTGAGCAATATTGATGCATCGCATCCCTGCATTGAATTTGATCGATTGAAGTGCATCAAACAAAGTGATTCGTGTAACATTCACAACTCACTTCAAGTCAACAGTTCAAATTAAAATATTAAAATGTTAAATCATAATCTATAAGTTAATATAGTTAGGAGTTTAACTAGAATCTGGCACTCTGAATGTTTTTTAAGCTGTCATCTATTACATGTGTATAACTATTAACTAATAATGTGTGTGAGAGACTAATATTACTAATATGTAATTCACTTCATTTTAGATAATAAAAGTAATTAATTTTTTTCTATGAAGTAAAATAATGACTAAAAAATAGTGTAAAAGTGAGGAATAGAAGGTTAATGATGTTGGAGAAATAAAAATGCAAATGGTAGCACCATGATCCGGTTATTTATTGTATGTGTTTCAAGTAAGTTTTGATTGTCATCATCCAGACAATGAAGAGACCAAGATCTGCATGTGATCCAATTTCCAAACTAGAAGTTCGTTCCGGTCCCAACAACGTCACAGTTGTTATGAACATCATATAAAAATGTCCTGTAACAGATTATTATGTTATCCTTGTATATTTTTAATTCCAATCTAATCATGATTGGAAATGTATAGTAAGATTATTTACTTAATAATAATTATTTTAAAAGTCATATATAAAATGATTTGTAATTGGATAACGGTATAAAAACTTTATAAATGACAATGTACTTTAGATGTTGGATTTCAACATGTTTGGCTACAATAGTCAAAATGATCCAAATTAATCTCCAAAAAAACACAAAACCTCTTTTTTCTAATGGTCATCATATGTATCAAATGACACGTAGCAAGTTAAAGTGATCAGTGATGCATGCATGAATCAAGATGCATGTGGCCAATTCAAGTGTACCTTGTTTCAACTAAGCAAGAAACGAACATAGGAAACACACATTGCAAAATTTAAAGAAAGAGATTGAGTCATGTGATTAATTACCCTAACAGCACAGTCATGGAAATGAAGGCGTATGATGGCAGGGGCCAATGTAGGGTCCTTCTTAACCCAAGCAGCAACCTTTTGTGAGATGATGCCTTCAGCATCAGGACATGTTGTGTGATAGTGATCAATGGATAGCAAGGCCTCAGGGGGTGGTAATAAGGGCTTGATGGATGGTTTCTTAGGCACATTTCCTTGCGTAGAGACACCATAAATGGTGCTCAACTCCAAAGGGACCAAAAGGAGGAAAAGGGTAAGGTAGTGGAGCCTCATGTTTCATTAGCAATTGTGTTGGTATGTTTTTTTATGCATTAATGTGAGAGTGGTGCATGTATTTATTAAGGTTGGGGGGGTTGATGAAAACGTGGTAGGCACTACTACTACTCTCTTGGCTTTAAGGTTGACATGTATGCCAACGAGTTGATATATATGGCCCTTTGGTGGTGTTATTACTTTGTTTATTATTGGTTAGCAGGTGTTTTGCTTGGTGCAGAACTAAGCAGACATTGAGGTCTCATGTGACAACTGGCTTTGAGTTTTGCAATATTAAAGTCAACCACGTGTACATGTTACATTTAATTCAAAATTTGTACATTTTATATTTTGATAGATAGAAATAGAAATATAGTTTTAATATGCTCTTAAATAATCATATTGAATCTTTAGATCAATTTATGTGAGATTATTCTAACTTAACGATTTTAATTTTGAATTTTATTCATGCAACTCAGGGTCGGCCTTGGGGCAGGACGTCTGCCCAGGGTCCAAAATTTTTTGCACAGGTAGTTTATGTAAAATTTATTTTTTAAAAAAATAAAACCTGTATTAGGGGTTCATTTTATATGTTAGGGTCCATTTTTTCCATCTCTTAGTTTTAATATTATTTGTATTTCAAAAAATTTGTGTATTGGAGACCCATTTTTTCCATCCCTTAGTTTTAATATTATTTGTATTTCAAAAAAATTATGTGTCAGGGACCCATTTTTTTCATCCCTTAATTTTAATATTATTTGTATTTCAAAAACTTTATGTATTAGGGACCCATTTTTTATGTGTTAGAGACCCATTTTTTTATCCTTTAGTTTTAATATTATTTGTATTTCAAAAAATTTATGTGTTAGGGATCCATTTTTTTCATTTCACCCTAGGTCAAAGAATTTTCAGGAACAGCCCTGATGCAACTATATTAAATACAATACTTAAGAGGATTAAGTCACTTATAATTACACATCACATACCAAATTTACGGAATAGATATCATTATTTTTTTAAAAAAAAAAAAGTATTGTAATTGTAATAATAATATAAAAGAAGTGGTGAATTGCATATCTACATACAACGTGTACCCATACCACCTACCTGGTAACTATGGGTAGAAACTCGAGTAACAGTCTTGTGCCAAAATTGTGGATTATCATACATCAAAAAGGGATTTTCGTTTTTATTTCTTTCAGTTCTTAGTAGTTTCTTTTGTTTTTTAGGGAAAGTTCTTAGCAATATTACTAAAGGTGAGTCAGTAAGTTCCAAAATGTTGAAGTAAAAATCAAATATATATTAGTTCGGACACTGTGGATCTATCTCCTGTAACGTCCACGAAGGATCTTGATTTAACAAATATAGTTTAGGGTGAACGTGAGGATCACCAACGAATCAATAAGAAAACATAAATGTACTTTACATTTCTTGTAGTTGTCATGGTTTTACAACACTCCAGAGAAACCTGCAAAAACATAACTGATGACAAAGCGCCAATGTCAAATAAAAAAATGGAACTAAAAGTTAATAATCCCATTGATTAAATATTTCATTAGAAAAAATAGAAGAATATTTTACTTTAGCATGAAAGGTTAGCTCTCTTCCGGTTAACATTTTATAGTGCTGTTGCATGTTTGATGAATGAGCTCAAAATTCTTACATTTATATTTGCAATCAGCAACAAGACAGTGAATAGTCACCAAATTTAGAATGGAAGAAAACATAATTGTGTATACAAGACACGATTACATGTTTCAATCA
>PYAF01000716.1:1236052-1250036 GCA_007407185.1 Glycine tomentella | reverse complement strand
TAATTTAAATTACTTTATTAATAATATCATAAATTAAAATACTTTTAGTTATGATACTCACAAAAAATATTATTCACGAGAAACAAATTTATTCAAGATATAAATGATAAAGTTATTTCTATAAGTATTTAGCACAATTACATTCAAAAAAATTCAACGATATTTTTTTACTTTGAAATCCCATAAAATAGTTTTTCCTTGGAAATTATTTTTTATATAAATATATAGTTATATATTAAAATTAATTTATTAATACAATTTTTTTACAAAAAAATTTAAATTACTTACACACTATATCTTAAATTAAATTAATTTTATCTTCTTCTTTTTTTACGATAGAGACCATAGTTATTATTCATCGGTAACAATTATTTCCAACACCATCATGAGTGAACCATTACAGATAAAATATTCTATTTGCAAGTAGTTACATATAAAAAAATTAATAATTATATTTTAATTTTTAAATTCTTATACTAAAAATAAATTTAAATCTGATTAATTAATATTTATTACAAAATGATTATTATTATAAAATAACTTTAAAATACTTACTTAGTAATGTCATAAATTAAATTAATCTTAGTTTTTTAAAAAATAGATATCACAAATATTTTTTAAGAAAAAAAATATTACTCAACATCAGCATGAACAGACTATTTGAATGACAAAACTCTTCCAATTTTAAATATTTAATTTTAATTCAAAATTTTATAAAATTATTTAATTTATAAATTATATAAAATAATGAGATAAATTAACATTTTGTTGAACAATATTTATATTATGTGACTGAAAATTTTACACTAAAAATAATTTAAATCTAATTACTTAACATATTTAGTACATTTTTTTACGTAAGTACATGATAACTCTAAACTCATCTGTAATTTGATAAAAAAAAAAAAAAAAAAAAAAACCGTTTTGATTGGATATTCATACCAGTATCCAACTACATGTCTCATGCCTTTTATACTCATTAGAGAATCATAATAATCGTTACACCCAATGGAGAGGGGTGACTAGTGACTACAGCAAGAAACAAAAAAGGACTTAGTTTAGAGTCACAAGTTTACCAAAATATATAGCCAGGTAGAAAATATTACTAATATACGATCATAGAATTATAATAGAACAAATTGATTTGCTTCGTGGAAAGAGGAGCAGAGGTGTAATTGCGTCTCATATCCGTGAGAACTTAGAAAATTTGCTAGTATAGGCAGTTATTATAATTTATTTTATAAAAAATAAATAATTGTTTATTTAGAAATAATGATGAAAATTAGATTATGAATTTAGATTACTTTTTTTTATAATTTGTTATAAAAAGTACATTTTTTAAAATTATGATTAAAAAATTATTTCTAATAACTTTTTTTATGATTATACTAACTCTTATTATAATGTTTTATTTTATATTTTATTCTCTAACAATTTATTATTTTAAATATGAACTAATTGTTAAAGATAATTTTAAATAGTTTTTAATTCACTATAAAAAAAACAATTCTAAGAAGTAATTCAATAGGAAATAATATTTTAAAATGACCTTTTCACTTAACATATATCTTGTAACAAAAAACCCTAAAATATATCTGAACATAAAATTCATTTCATATGATTGACTATGATTATTACTATAATTATCAATTATATGAAATAATTTATAATCATATTACAATAATTTATATATTCTTTAATGAATAATCAAGGAATTAACAGTACTGTTTTATCTATACCCCCCCCCCCCCAAAAAAAAAAAAAACTATGTTTTAGAATTATTTTAAACACACTTAGTCAAGTGAATTTTAAGTTAAAAATCAAGTTGGTTCGGGTAATTCATTTAGTTAATTTGAAGAGAAGACAAACTTGATTTAAGTTGAATAAGAGCAAAAATTACATCTATGAAAACCTAATTAATGATTTCTTCCGATAAAAGTTCAAAGCATAACTTTTATTCTTGGTTATTCCTAGCTAGCCACTACCCAGAAGTAGCAAAGCAAAAACAAGACAATAATTTGTCCAACACCAACACATGTGCTTTGCCCCTGCAGAAGACACCAAAACAAAAGTATAAAACCAAAATTCGAATAAAAAAAGGAGAAGAAAAGCGAGAAAGATAGAAAAAAAATCAAATAATTTATCAAAACAACTGTGCTCTCGTGTGTAGCTTGATAAAGAAAGGCATGGGCAGAGAGATAATTGTACGTACAAAGTCAAGGTACAAATAATAATGCACCTATAGCAGAGGACTATACTTTTATCATGTATTTGCTTTATTTTTTTTTTTATTTTTTCGTGGATCATGAACACCCCATATATATAAGAAAACAAAGTAACACAATATAACATCCTTTTTGTTTTAAGCAAGACAACTAAATAATATTCCCCACCACAACACATAATCCAGCTTTAATTGTATCGTACATACAACAATGCCAGCCCCTAATAGCCTGCATTTGTTCACAATGGTGCTTTCTCACTCACTCCCACAACAAGCTATGGGGGAAGAATAGTGAAAGATGCTTTCATGTATAGACCTATGTGTATTATGTATATGGGTCTCTTTGGTTTGGTCATCTTGCTTTTTATCCTATAAATATAAAACTTGATCGAAGTAATGATATATATTTCGATCCCTTGGCATCTATATATGAAGTGCTTGAAAATTATATAACATGAAGATTTCATAAATAAAAGTTAAAAGAATTTTAAAGCTACCTCAAAAGGAGGGAAAGGCGCACAACTAAATCTAATAGTCCATTCATAAGTTTAACTATATAACTTTACAATATATGGCTTTATGTTTTTTTTTTATGTAGATTCATGTAAGAAAAATCTTGTTTAAGTAGATAACATTATTATTATGAACAGTAGAAAAATATCTTAATTTTTAACATAATTATATATTTAAAACTCAAATTTGAGATTATTTATTAAACTAAAACAATTTTGCATTAATTCACATGTTGAGTAGTTGACTTTATGATCAGTTTTTTCTTTTGGTACAAACTTTATGATCAATTTGATTTCACATTTTATAATTTGTGTTTATTTTAAATTAATTTTTAAAATCTTACCTTTTTAAAACAAAAATTGGCAGAAAATAATTATTTCTCTAAAATGAGACAATCTAAACATGTAATTAAAATTTTGGAGTGTGATAGATTTGGATAAATTAAAGCAATGAATATTTAAACTATACTGTCTTACATGTTCAGACTTCTCCTTTTTATAGTGTTTTTTCTCTCTCTTCTTTTTTATTCTTTACCTTTTTATTATTTTTTTTTCGTTTTATCATCTTTTTTTTTTCCTTTTTTTTTCTTTTCTCTGTTATCTCTCTTTTCCTTTTTATTTTTATTAAATTTTTCCCTCTTTTTATGATTTCTTTCCTTTTTATTATTTTAATATTTTTTATGCCATGTTTTCTTTATATTTTTTCTTTTCCCTTTCACCTTTTTTAAATATTTTTCTTTTTTCTTTGTTTTCGTTTTATTTTTAAATATATATATATATATATATATTTGTTTTCAAATTTTTAAATTTTAGGAGAGGTGATGACTCACCCTAACCTCCCTAATTTGGCCTTTGTGAGCCATGAACTTCTTCCTTCGCTTGGGCACATATATACAATGATTTTATGAATTTTAATTTTATGTACGTATTGGATGTTTTATGCCTTCAGATTATATCGCTATAAATTAACTTTAAAATTGCTGCAAAATTCTTAATTATAATATTCCTATTGATAACATAACATGTAGAAATAGATTATATTATACCTTTCGTATACCAACGGTTGACTACGTATTTAAAGGAACTAAAGTTTAAAATTGATCAGATCATAAATTAAAATTTATTATTGACTATTCTTTATTGGTCTACAGAGACAGCTGAAAACCCAATTAATCCAAAGCCGATTTTTTTTATCACAAACTTTAATCCAAACCAAATGTTAACAAATGCAATAATAATAAAAAAAATCAAAACGAAATAATTAATTCATAATGGGAAGTCTCTGAGAAATTATGATCATCATGTGTCTTGATCGATGAAGACAATGAAAGAATAATTCCTACACGAGTAGAAAGAGTATACAATTCAAATTGATAAAGAAAATTGTGTTGGGTTCAATTAAGGAACATAATAATTCAAAAGGAAGCCTCAGGGAAAAATGAGAATCATGTGCCTTTTATCCCAAGAAAGAAAAACAAAAAATTAATTGGAGAGCAAAGAATTGCAGAGCGTGTGTTACAAATTGGCATGGCATATTATTCTAGCATTTTAATTTTGTCATATATTTATCTTGGTATTCATTATTATTAATCAACAATTATTGAATTTTAGAGGGCGCGTTTCATTATCACATGGGATGTTTCATTCGTGGGGCAAAAGAATCAACATGAGTTGAGGCCTAGTTTTGGAAAGTTGGGTAAATTATAATCATCCACATATTTTTTTTTTATTAGGTATTATAATCTACATATAACAAAAGAATAATACGATTGCAAATTAATAAAACCAATTAATTAGGATATCCTTCGATAATTATTCATGCGAAAGAAAGAGGAAAAATATTGTGTAATATTCGGAGAGTGACGGATCTAGGACCCTAAATTAGTGAGGACAATTTATTTAAAAAATAAAAAATTAATAATTATCATTATCATATGAGATAGTTGGATTCAAACATGAAGACAAAAGGTACAAAATATAAAATTTTAAGATAAATATGTACATTTTATTAAAATAAGATGATACATTTACTTAATGTGAATTGATAAAAAAATTTAAATACATAAAATTAGAGGATGTAAAATATAATATTGTTTAGACAGATATTAATAATTTTATTGAAATAAGGGGTACATTAGCCCATCCTCACTTAAACACGGATCCACCTGTGATTACTAATTTATTAGACATGAAAATCTATGGAAGAATAAAAATAGTACTGCACAATATTATGGTAACACCATTACTCAGACAAATCCAAAAACAGTTTAAATAAAATTATTTAAAGCATGTTTGTCGCCTACAATAAGTTTTGGAAATCTTAAATTTAAATAATTTTTTTTATATTGTCGATGGTTTATGAATTGTTTTAGGTTTATTAAAAAAACTAGTTACTAAACTTTTTTAAAATATTAGGTTTTAATCCCTAAACAAAATATTGATCAGTCCACATCCTCAAAATCTTTTTCCGTGACAACTGTTAGTTTCTGTCATTAGAATATAGAGTTAAATGGTGGTGTGGCAAACTATGAAACTGTCATGTGTTATATTTTTAAAATTATTTAAATGATGTTTATTTTTCAGCGGCTAAAAGCCATCATAAATTGATCAAACATTATTCGCAGTGACAAAGGTAGATCATAGATTCAATGAGATAGATGGCATAATAAACATTAAAAAGAAAACCAGAAAAAGCAAAAACGCGGGCAATTGAAGAAGAGAGAGAGGAAAAGCATGAGTTCTCCCCAATCGAACTTTGGGATTTTTGGGATAGAGGCTTTTATTGATGAGATTTGGAATTTTTGGGTTTCGAGATTTGTTAAAATTAATTATATATTTTATTAATATTTATATATTTTTTTATTTTTTATTAATTAAAATTAATTATTTAATTAATTTAATTAAATTTTAAATATTTAAAAGTGGAGTTCTTAATTTAGGATCTCAATTTAGGATCTACTATTAAAGATGTTACCTTGATTTTTTATAAACTTGATATGTATTTTTATTTCTTTTTTAATTAATTCAAGTTGAAAACAAGTTTGTTTTGAGAAGAATACAAGTTTGAATTGTGTTATGAACCAGTTTTGGAGGTTTTTAACTGTCCAGTGACTTTTAAAAATAAATACTATTATGAGATATTTTTCTAGCAAATTTTTAGTTCTTAATAAATAATTCAAATTAAATAATTAAAATATAACACGAGAATTATAAAGGTCACCATATCACCATTTAATATTACATCTAACGATAAAGACTAAAAGTTATCACCAGTTAAAATTTTATTTAGAGATTTAAAGTTAAAATTTAAAAATATTCAGGACTAAAAATTTAGTTAACTTAAACTAAAAAAAATTATTTTAAGTATAATTTTTAAAATAATTATTACAAAAATCAATATATTTATCATGTATAATATTTTATGATTAAATGATTATATTTTTAAAAACAATACGTGCATTTTAGTTAAATTCAATATGTAGCCATACTTAAACACATTTAGTGTATATATATATGTATGTATAATAAACTCATATCTAAAAGTAATTTTATTAAATAATTTCACTCATAAATATAATTTTCTGAAAAGTATGCAACATTTTTTTTCAGGGTAGATAAATCATGCAAGTTTTACCTTCTAAAAAAATGGATCTTTCAAAATACATAACCCATTATTTGAGAATTTGTAACTTGAAAAGTTAGAGCAATTTTATCAGCGAATAATCAGTCACGCACTATGAAAAGAAAAAGGAATATAAGCTGCAGGGAATTTTATAAAGTGAGATAGCTTTCCTCGTTTCGTGTTACATTATTAGGTGACGATAGGGGATATGGTCCCTACTTTATCAAAAACTTCAATTTTAGTATTTTGTTACGTTGTCTAATTAGATAATACTTTAAGAAATTTTTAAAATTAATAATTTTTAACAACATAACTATTTATGATGGGGTGATAGTATTTTTTATACATCATCAATATATTTCAATTTTTTTTATTAAATAAGTTGTATTGTTTGTTTGCCGATTCTAAAAAAAAAGTTGTGTTGTTAGGTTTGCACTGTTAAATCAAACGACTTATGTGCAACCAAAACATAAAGTTGTTTTTTTTTATTTTCTTGTTTTTTCTTCTTACATTATCAACATTCTTTTCTTCCTAGGTGTTCTAATTAATAGATACTTATTTACCGTGAAGCAAATCAACGTGAAAATGATTTGGTTAAATTTGATTTGGTCCAGACTGTTGGCTTGTATGTTAGTGATATTGTTTATTTATTTTCTATATTTATGCGTTTTTTTTATTACTATGCTATAAGTTTGACATTAATTATTTCCCTAAAAAAAAGTTTGGCTTTCTATCTCTATGTTTATTAGCAATTTAGCATACGTTAGTTCAGTCTCTTTTCTAGAGATTTTTAGTTTGGGCTAAGGCCTCTCTTATAAATAAAAAAGAAAATTCCTATAAAACTCCATTCATGTAAAATAGATGCTTGGATTTACATCTTTATCATGAGAAGATATTTTATTTATTTATAAAACAATTAAAAATCATTTTAAATATCTTTTTTAATTAACATGAAGGATAATTTAAAAAAATTATTTATTTTTATGCGATATTAAGAAAATTAAATAAAATTAACTAATATTCTTAATTAGTACGACATATTGTTTTTTATATTAAAGATTAGAAAGGGAGCATATAATTATTTGTGATTTGTTGAAAAACTTTAATATTGTGAGTACATTTTAATTAAGTTATTTTTTATTAAAATTAGGTTTAAATATATTTTTTGTTCTTATAATTATTTTTTCCTTTTATTTCTTATAAAATGTGTTTATTTTATTTTTCATCCTTAAAACATCTTAAATATTATTTTAAACTTAAAAAATATGTTTTAAACAATAAAAAATATTATCTAAAATATTTTAAAAACAACAAATAAAATAAATATATTGTACTAGGATTAAAATATAAAAATAATTACAAAGACAAAGATAAAAAAACTAATTTATATAAATAAAAAAGATATTTAAGTCTTAAAGATATAAAAAAATGTACAATTATTTATGTATCACAATTTTTATTTAATAAATTTTAATTAATAATAAAAAATGAATTAAAATTGTCAGTGACAAATATTTTTCTTTTCTATATATCTTACTTTCTAGTCTTCCCACTTCTTTTTATTCATATGGAATGAATGAATGAAGTGTCACAAGAAAGCAAAGGTTTCCAATAATAGTCTGAGCAGTAATGCTCTCAACAGAGCAATCAAAACATCGATGATGTGATCTCAGGTTTCTGAAATCTCAGACACGATTTCATCAAATTTTGAATACAATATCGTTATTTTCTTGAACTCGCAGCACTTTTCTTAAAGTCTAGAGCTCTTCAAGCAATCAAGGACCTATCACTACTATTTGTATATTCTCTTAATTGTATTTTTTATTTTTGATAAATTTTACTCATAACAAATTAATTTAACATATTTTATCTTTAAATTTTAAAAAACTTACGTCTTATATCATTTTACTTCTAATATAATTATACTTTTGTTTTTAACTTTTTATTTTATGACAAATTTTAGATTCAATTTTTTATTTTTAACAAATTTTATCTTTAATTTTTATTTTTTGTCAAATTTTACCCCATTGTACTTAATAATGGAAAAATAGATGAAGTAAAATTTGTAAGTTTATTAAAAGTTAAAGATAAAATGTGTTAAACTAAAAAGTTGAAATAAAATTCATCAAAAATAAAGATAAAAAATGCAATTAATACCTGTATATTTCATGCTTCTAGCTGACAGCCATAAAAATTACTATGAATATATTATGAGGTGAGAAAAAACTCAAAAAAGAGGAACCTGCTTCTTCATCAAATCTCAGGCCAATGGATAGTGGAATGTCTTTAACCTTTTAATTTCTTTATACACATTTTTGGCTAGTCACATGCACCGATATTAAAGTTTTTTTTTTTTTTTTTTAGATTTCAGTAAGATTGATGACTGAGTTTATATTTTATGTACTCAAGTGCAATATGTTATATATTGTTATTAATTAATTAAAAAAATATAATATACTGTATATAATTTTTTAAGATAGTTATTATTAAAGTTATTACATATAATAATTTGTGGTTAAAAATAGTGTAAAGAAATGTATACATTACTGAAAAATAAGTTTTTTAGCACGTACCTTTTAAGATGGATCTTGAAAAATTGTCTTAGATCGAATATTAAGAGGTAACAATTTTGTAAATAATAAGATTGTAGGAAAATGGTCTTAAAAATCAAGTATAGAAGGTTTAAAAATCAAGTATTCAAACTCTTATTTAATAAACTTGAATAGCAGTGATAAGTACGGAACTAAGAGAAAACAACTATCCGTTTATTCAGATTATATTATATAGTTTTCAACGGTGTTGCAGTTGCGAACTAGCTAGGCACGAAAGGTTGAAGAAGATGCATGTTGCGTAATTCCAATTCCAGAGGAGGATTTGGATCAGGAATGGTAGTGGCAGTGATATGCGTGTGTGTTTGCTTAGTAGAAATGGAGTATGGAGTAAGAGTGACGGAGGGGAAAGAGTATTTCAAACCGGTCAACGTGAGCTACGAACACCGCGCTCTCATCCTCAACGGCAAACGCAGCTTCCTCATCTCCGCCGGAATCCACTATCCACGCGCCACTCCCGAGGTCAATTTAATTTAATTTAACTCATCATTCATCAACTAACAACCACAATTTAACTCAATTATCTTTTTTCTCTTTTCCATTAAGTTGAGTTACAAGCTTGTTTGATCTGTGTTTTGTTTTTTTGTTTTTTTTTGCTTCTGTTTGTTTCAGTGCCTTAATGAATCTCGTTCTGGTTCATTCTCAAAAGTCAAATCTGTTGTGGAATTTGCAATCCGACGCCACAAAGTCGGCTCGGCACCACAACCAACGTGGAGTTTCTACCCGGACAACTCTCGTACTAGGCACCACGCGTACCCGGATACAACGTGCCCGGCACCACGTTCCTCTGGTCGGCTGGGAGCTTCCTCTACCAAACCGTAACACTGGGGAGCAATGTCTCAACCCAGAACAAAACCAGAAACACAGAAATGCACAAAAATAGCAAATGCAGCGGAAACACAGGATCATACAAATAAGGGAAGAGCAGGGAGAGAATCAACACACCATATAGCTTAACGTGGGAGAAAACCTTCAAGAGGAAAAACCCACGGGACCAAGTCCAGAAACGATCCACTATTCAGAAATAATGAATACAAATGCTCGACGGTCACTCACCGGAGCCACCCAGCCTCGCCTACAACAGAAGTGAAACCTCTCAACAAGAACCTCTCACAAGCTCTCGGAGACACACCCTCGACGGCCAACAATGCCGGAGAAACACTCACTCTCTGTTTTCGCTCAGCCTCACACTGCCGCAACTTAGCGTCAGCCTTCACTCTGATTCTTGCGTCAACCTGCCTCCATCCATAATGGGAGTATTTATAGAGAGGCACAGCATTTAGGGATTTACCCTAAATGGCAAATGGGCCAAGGTCAACACCTCGGGATTTGGGCCCAAACACAAATTTCCTTTCACACCTAGGAATTTGGGCCAACAGCATTAAACGGAACAAACACCAACAAAATCCTATTTGCGTGTTTGGATTATTTTATTTTGAAGAAGATAATCACTGTTCTTTTTTTCCTTCCTCAGCATCGCGTTATGGCATTATTATCAGCCTTTGAGCTTGAGTTCTTCTGAATTTCTTCTTCTTTGTACGATTAGCAAATTGAAAATTATTCTGAAACAAAATCAACAAATTAACCGCAGCTCTTATTATTAGTCTCGGTCAACATTTTTGCCAAATTTGGAGCAGTGCATTATACTCTAACAATAGGATGTTAAATCCTGTGATGTTAACTTTATGAAATTTATTTTGTTACTGTGACTTATTATACATTTGGTATGATTTTAGATGTGGCCTGATTTGATTGCAAAGAGCAAGGAAGGTGGGGCGGATGTGATTGAAACTTACGTTTTCTGGAAATGGGCATGAGCTTATACTTCTTACTACGTCTTGTTTCTTCCGACGTAGATTTGATATTTGTTTATTAATGCTGAAATCTATGCGTGTGCCGAATGGACGTTTGGGTCTCAGCCTTTTCTCATATTATCATTATTTGATGTTTCCATTTAGATAAACAACTTGAAGAGATTGCATGATGATAGTTAATTAATTACATTTCTAAACAGGAAAATTCCTTAATCGTGTGGTTACCATGGATTTTTTATGCTATTTTCTAGGATTTTTACAATCTACTTGAAAGTCATCATCGTAATGTTTGGTGTGAGACTGAGTAATAGTTTTCATATAGTCATTTACCTTTGATTCCAATATTAGTTTATCTTTGTTGATTTATATATGTCAAATTGGAAGTTAGTAAACTTTTTGGTTTAGACTGTAAATTAATGATGGAAAGTAGTGTTAAAATATGACAAAAAAATTCCAACTTTGTTCAAAAGAAACTAAAATGGATTGTGCAAGTTGTACCTTAAATAGTTAAATATGGATCAAAAAATTCCCCCTTTCCTTTCTTCATCCTTTATACATTGTAGCTGAATTTATTTTTACTGTAAAGCTAAATATATAGGCTTATTGTTTCCTATATTAGATAACTATGGTGTTACGGTTGAACATTTCATAGATAACCTGGAGATAATTAGTGAAAAAAACAAGATTCGTTCGTGGAGGGAGGGAGGGATTATAAAAATATTATGCCATCTGATTTGAGCACAAAATCTGGTAAAAAAATCATAGACAGAACTGTTGATCCATGTACTTAGGGGTTATCAAGTTCTCCTATATCAGATTGAGTATTGTACTATAATACCCCGAATTCTCCTTTTGTGTTGCGTCTGTAAACAAATACAAGGACAACACAGTCTTGTCTCACTTAGTGAGGTAGGCTACATTAATCACGCGACATACTCCATTCGGATTGGTTAAATATCAAAGTTTCAGGAATATTATTTATCATAGATCTCCCTTGATGACTTCATTTTAAGTCCTTTTTTATCTCCTTCTCCTCGTTTAATTTTCAAGACTACAAATCATGCAATCTACCTTTATCATTTCACATTGTATCCTTTCTTGTGTAGCCACATGCATCTTTAACATTTTCATTTTTGCATTTCTCATATTCCTTTTTCTCCTATTGTCCCTTTCTTGTGTTGTACTTATTGCTTCACATGGTAGAAGTGTACAAATCCAAATAGTTGTTGTACAACATAACCCTTTTAAGGAAAGGCATGAGATCTCACCACTTTTAATGCTTATTCCAGATCGAAATGCTAACTCTCTGAAACAAGAGAAATAATCCTTCACTTACATATTCAAGTTCAAATTATACATCATGACCTAAAAAAAACATGACTCTTACACCTTCAAACAGCCCACAATCTCTGCCATCTTTAAAGAATCATATCATGATTAAATTCTAAAAATAGAATGGCAAAACAATCTATGTGAAGAAATATATATATCTCATAGTGCATCAGCATCTAAATGTAATGACATCAAATAGAAGACTAAGACATAGTACTAACTACTAAATATCACAAGTATACAAAGTTTACTATCAATGTAAGTCTAAGAACATAATATAAAAAAAGTAGAAGTCTAACAACAATTTTAAAACTGGATCAAATTGCAAATTAAGAGATAAAAGAAACATTATTAATTTTTTTGTAAAACGTATAGACATATTTTCATTAACTATCCAACAATAATATGACTTACTTAATTAGAAGGAGCTCAAATTATAATAGCAACTATAAAAATGAATATAAAGATAAATTATACTTATTCAAGCGTCGCATCCTAGAATCACAAATCGACGCATATATAATTTGCACCAACACAGCAAAATTATCAAAACTCCTAATTACTTTATAAGCTAAATAAAATTACAAGATGTTAAAAGTCCTTCAAGCAAAGGTAATCTATAAGTCACAAATACAAAATGGATGAAAGTAGTGCATTAACATCTAAATGTAATGCAATTTAATTGTCGGATCTGACTTGTAGCAACCTTTTCCAAAGTCGTTGTTGGATAGACCTGCAATATTTCTTCATGTGTTGCATTAACATTTCATGGGCTTGTTGATTGGTAAAGTATTCAATTTCACTCATTTAATGAGTCATGTTACTCGGTGGATTTAGTGGTAACATTTCTTACATTTGGTGAATTTCTTGAACTGATTGAATTTCAGGATTTGGAGTTGAATTTTGTGAATCATTAGGATGAGAAACTATAAAGTATTGTCATGAATGTTTTTTCTTTTCAAGTGAGGTATTTTGGCAAAGGTAATACTTCTGAGCATGACTAGCAATCTGACTTGAAGATTTTGTTGGAATATGATTTGAAATGTTTTTCCAATTTCCCTTGCCATATATGTGAAGCCAATATAAAAATGCTCTACCACGAAAAAATAAATATGAGATGAAAATTTAATAATTTTTTCAAACTTTATTTGAGTTCAATACAAAATCTGAAGAAAAATTAAAACAATATCTTAAAATATATTAAATAATGCAAAACAATTGTTTGATAAAAATGAATATTTACAAGAGATTTTAGACTTTCTCGATATACTATATTAGTTGGGAACCAAAAATGTGTGTGTCTTGTATAAACATTTCACTTAAATTAGTTGAAAAGCAACAACAAATTGACAGCGAAATAATGAATGTCCTCATGTAAAGAAAAAGTCAAATGATTTCTTGAGACTAAAACCAAAAATTGATCTCAACAAAAAACAGAATAGACATAAACTAAAAATAAATAAAGTGATTGGATTAAAAGAAAAATTACAGCAATATTGAAAGTGTACATGTGTTCTTCTTCTGTCCATGTCAACCCTCTTCTTGCCTTGCACCGAACCGATGAACCACCATTCTGTTGTACCATAGAACCATCGCCGTTATGCACCAGCGCCTCAATTGGGACGTGGCTGGGCAACTCGACCGGAGCCGATATAATCTGATTCACATATTGCGGCAATGTCTAGTGGTGTTGGGTGGCCTCCGCCGACAACTATATTCAAACACCATTCTATATTGTTGTTTAAAATTGTTTTTAGAAAATTAAAAAATTATTCAAACAGAATGGTATGCAATCATGTTAATATGATTCTAAATGAAGTTTTATATATGCAGTAAAAAAGTAAAGTTTTATATATTTAGTCTAACAGTGT
>PYAF01000716.1:1172921-1235952 GCA_007407185.1 Glycine tomentella | reverse complement strand
CGGCAATGTCTAGTGGTGTTGGGTGGCCTCCGCCGACAACTATATTCAAACACCATTCTATATTGTTGTTTAAAATTGTTTTTAGAAAATTAAAAAATTATTCAAACAGAATGGTATGCAATCATGTTAATATGATTCTAAATGAAGTTTTATATATGCAGTAAAAAAGTAAAGTTTTATATATTTAGTCTAACAGTGTCAAATTGATTTTGAATTAAATAATGGCAAGTAATTTTAGTGTTGAATAAAAATATTTATAATAAATTTTATTACTACCTTGTTTTTAAAATAAAAAAGTTTAAATATAAACCATTTTTTTATGTAAAATAAAGCACTATACTTTAAAATTAATTATAATCAAATTTTTTTTTTTAAGTTTCATCTAATGCACAATTTATTATCTGGAAACGAGTTTTGGATCCCAAAATTAAGAAGCAGCTAAGAAGTTGGAAGATGAGAGTATTAAGTATAGAACATGGGAAGGTCTAATCTCATGAGAGTTTTGTCATTAGTATTAATGTACGATGAATCAAAACCTAGTCTGGTTAAGCGTCTAAGTTTGTCTCCCTTCAGTGAATGCAACTCAAATTTCAAGATCTTCCATCAACGGACCAGATCACTCCACTCAGGATTCAAAAATACGTAAAATAGATGGAAATAATTTTTCACTTTGGGAGAGCTCCATTTGAAAATAAATCATACCCTAATATGCAAAATAATGTTCAATGTAGGTTGTACCAAATATTTATTAAAAAAGAAAAGCTTTTAATTTATTGGTAAGAACCTCAAATCAAACTTGAATTTGGTTAAAACTTATGGCAAAAAACCTAGGCTAGAAGTCTATAGACAATTCAAAATTGGGCATTGAAAAAAAGAAACCCATGTTTTGATTCTGTCTACTGAACGATTGACTAATACCAAACTTTTGACTTTAATGTCAATCCATCCCTTAGCTGTCGAGTGAAATTCGCTAAATAATGCCCTTTGGAAACGTACGATAGTTTACAAAAAAATTGTGCAAAAAATTGAACAAGAGCTTTCTTTCAAGTTCTATCTGTTGAGTTGAAAAGAGACATGCAAAAATAAAGGAGTGTAAAGCTTTATGACCTTTCTTTCCAATTAAAAAAGAAATTGATGTTTGAGATTCTCATATTTCGACATCACAAGTCTTTATATATGTACAAAAAGATTTGTCATGGGTAAGAATACTTGTTTATTTGAAGAAATAAAAACAAGACTAAATTACCTTTTTTACCTATATTTTTGGTTAATTAATTAGTTTAATTTAATTCCTTTATTAATATTTTTTAATTTGATTCCTTGATTTTTAAAATCTCGTCAATATTATCCTTTTCGTTTATTTGACCATAAGGACATTAGCTAAATTGTCCACATGTCATTTTCACATTTTTCGTTGGTTAAGGTTGTTATTATCAATTAAACGGAACTGATAACATTAGTGTAATTTTGAGAATTAAATAATTAAGTTGAACTTTTTATTTATAAAAGGATCAAATTGATAAATTAAATATAAAAAAACAAAAATAGTAATTTAGTCCCTCTCTCTCTCTCTTTTTTTATGGGTAAGAGATTGTGCATGTTTCTAACATATTAAGTCAAACATTAATGTCATGTAATGTATAATTGGTCTAAAATAATTTTGTACACATAAAAAATTGAACACAAATTATCTTATTTAATAAATCGTTCATCTACATATAATTTAACAAAGATTTACACTATTACGTCAATCCTTTAGATTAAAGAATAATTTGATCTAAAAATAATAATATAAACTATTAGAACATATTTAAATATGGTCAAAATAAAAGATAAATAAATACAATTTTTTAAATAATTATGTAACCAATAATTAATTTTAATTTTAACCATTTATATATGTTCTAGATTTGTAATTCTCACATTCCTAAAATGTAAACTATGCGATATATATTGACTATTAAATTTATTGTGAATGAGCATGATTAATACACACCAGTGATGTGAGTTTTTATTTACTGTGGCAGTGATGTGAGTTTTTAAAAAGTTGCATGATGTTGCTAAATGGTTGTGACTTTAAATTGCGACCACTGTAATTATATGGTAGATACTTATTCCTCCCCTTTCATATAAAAATGACTTTTTTATTGGATATATCTATTCTATTAGCTGCTAGTAAGGACAAGGAAATGTATAAAGTGAATGAACCTTTAGTGGAATTTTTATACTTAAGGGTGAGTGGAATATATATTAAAATTAAATTTTATTATAAATATTTAATATAAAAATATAAAAATCATGTGACTTTTTTAAATGGTTACGTAATTTTTTTAAAATAAGTCACTATTCATGTATAATTATATAGATCAAATTTACACTCATCCTACTGACTGATATATAACCAAGCTTTACTTTAGTTACCGTTTGTAGATTCTTTGAATGTGTGATACTTTTAACACACTTTCTATTTTTATTCTTAGTTAAAATTTGTTAAAAATTATTAATCATAAGCAAACGTGACTTAGTAAATAAAGAGTAGAGTTACAAAATTTTATGATTTCTAATAATTTAAGATAAAATTGTGTATTTAAAAAAGTGTGTTGGATATATATTATTTGACTTGAGAAAATGACATATGTAACTTTCCAATTAGGGGAGCTGCAATTGCAAGATATCTCGATCTCGGCTTGGATGAGATCATATATCCAGCAGAGAATTATGAATAACGATTTAACTTTCAGGGCCTACACTAACATGTCTTGAATCCAATTGAAGAACTAAAACAGCCAACCTCTGTGGATTAAAACTCAATTTCTTTATCTTCCATTATTTTCATCTTCCATTATTTTCATATGATGTGGAAGATAATATCAGAGATCAGGACCACCGATGAAAAGCATATGAAACTAAGTTTACATTAATCAGAAGCTGGACAGGAATATAAGAACAAAAAAAAAAAAAAAAAGAGAGAAAAGATCTGTTTGAGGGTCATAGAAAAAAATCCCCACAAAATGTCTCACATGACCTCAATCTCTCTTATTTTCAGAGCTACTGCAATACCATTCAATCCAATCCCATAACAAACTTTCTTTGTTCCCAGTGTTCACTTTGTGATGGTGCTTACAAAGGATCTCATATACTTCTTTCCAACACAATCCGTTTGCACTCTCTCATTCTCAAACTCAGAGAGAGATAAAACTAAATAAAATAAAATAAAAAAAGACAGATTCCATACGGATCGATAAAAAGAATGGACCCAATGATTGGTCTTTTTGCCTTGCATTTTAACCTTTCTTATCCATCACTCCAACACTAACAAAAATCCTTAAGAAGGCATGCTAATAAAAACCCATACAACATTTCATGAGGAAGTAAAGTTACATGTGAGAATTTTTTTTAACATGGTTGATGCATGATTCAAGCCGCACAGCACAATATCCCAACCAACGAATCCTCTAACAAGCTTCCTTGATTCTCTCCTAATTGAAACCATATAATTCCAATACAGTAATACACCAATAACATTATTATTCATTCATTATTATTATTAGGCAAATGTTAACCAACAATTAGAACATTGATTAAGAAATTAAAAAGTGAATTTTTTTTATTAAAATAGGCAGAATTACGCTTCTAGTGACTTTTTTTATAATTTTTACAACAAACAATATTTTCTGTTTTTAGTTTCTTAATCAATGTTTTAAGGGTACTGATTAGAAGCGCGTGTCACATTCATCCCTCTTGGTTTAGTTTGCAAAAAGTAATGCCCTTCACAAGAGGTTGTATGGCAGATCCCCACCTCCCCATGTTCCAACTTCCCCTCTACTTGTCCCTATATCTTCCCCACATTTTATAAATCCCCCCTCCCTCATATCCCTCCCTTTCTTCTCCTAATTCACTCTCCCTCCGCACACCCTTCATTTCCTTTTGCTCCCTCTCATTGTGCTATATTGTGCCATTACACCATTACTTGTCCTCTTTCTTTGTTGTTGACACACCCTTTTGATAATCAAACGCATATCATAACAAGGTCGATCTATACCAAAATGTGTAGCTCTAAGGCCAAAGTGACTGTTGGCTTAGAAGCCGTTGTTGCTGCTACTACTACTATTACTACTGCGAAGCCCTCAGTGGCTAGAATCAATGGAAGGCCAGTCCTCCAACCAACTTGTAACCGTGTTCCAAACCTTGAGAGGAGGAATTCAATCAAGAAAGTGGCACCACCAAAGTCACTTTCTCCACCATCACCACCACTTCCAAGCAAGACCTCATTGACACCCCCAGTTTCTCCAAAGTCAAAGTCCCCTAGGCTTCCTGCCACAAAGAGAGGCAATGACAACAATGGACTTAACTCGAGTTATGAGAAGATTGTGATCCCTAGAAGCTCCACAAAAACTCCAACTTTGGAGAGAAAGAAGTCCAAGAGCTTCAAGGAAGGGTCATGTGTGTCTGCTTCCATTGAGGCTTCGTTGAGTTACTCGTCTTCTTTGATCACTGACTCCCCAGGGAGCATTGCTGCTGTGAGGAGGGAGCAGATGGCACTGCAACAAGCACAAAGGAAAATGAAGATTGCCCATTATGGAAGATCAAAGTCTGCAAAGTTTGAAAGAGTTGTTCCTCTTGATCCTTCAAACACTAGTCTTGCATCAAAGCCAACTGAGGAGGAGAAGAGATGCAGCTTTATCACACCCAATTCAGGTAATTCATTTTGAATATTTTAAGGACAAAATTCGGATGATTTTTTTTTCTTAAGTGTTCTTGGTACTACTGTTCTCCGATTAGAATAAGAGTTTCATCTCGATAAAATTCATATTAAAGGATTGTATTAAGTATCTTCTTAAGTTACTGAGATGAAACTCTGATTCTGATAGAACAAAAACACCAAAAACATCTACAAAAAATTATATCCAAGTTTTGTCCATGTTTTAATACAAGTTCATATCTATGTTGATACTCAGTGCAATGGTGCTTTATCTTCAAAGCAAGAATGTGTTTATTAATTAATCTCAATGTTTCTTTTGATAAATAGACCCCATCTATATTGCTTATCATGATGAGGAATGGGGAGTTCCAGTTCATGATGACAAGTAAGCCACCACTTCTTTCTTTTTCTGTCACACACAAAACAACATCACAGTGTCACACCAAACACAAATATACATAAACTAATGAATAATGATGATGACTGACAAAAACAATGTTCTCCATCCAGGATGCTGTTTGAACTTTTAGTTTTGAGCGGTGCTCAAGTTGGATCTGATTGGACCTCAACCTTGAAGAAACGCCTAGATTTCAGGTTGGATTCTGCTAAAAGGCATTCATATGCATAGTTTTATTATGAACTTTTTTTTTTGGGGCGGGGGTGGGGGGGGGGGGGGGGGGGGGGGGGGGGGGTGTCATGGAAACTAATAATTTTAAATTATGTGTGCAGGGCTGCATTTTCAGAATTTGATGCAGAAACCGTGGCTAACTTGACTGATAAGCAAATGATGTCTATTAGTTCTGAATATGGCATTGACATAAGCAGAATCCGAGGAGTTGTTGATAACGCTAACCAAATTTTAGAGGTAAGAATTAAAACTCAAAAACTGTGCCCTCTTTTTCATCACTCTTTTTAACTTGGTCTCTCCCTCTTTTCATATGTCCCCCCAAAATAATAGTTTGAGCTGGCTCAACTGAATATTGTAGTATGAGAAAAAAAAACACAATAGTTGAAGAGTATTAATGGTGAGGTGACATGTTAAGCTACATCTTATTATTATCTCTTTAATTCACCTAATGACAAGAAATTTCCAATAGGTTACAAGCTTTAATGCCTGGCCCCACATGAGCTTATTCATACAATGGTTACCATACCAATCTTGTCGTGTATTACAAAACTTTAGTTGCTGTTGGTTAACACTAGCTAGCAATTATTTTTTCATTAGGGTAGTATAATTTCTGTTAATTTTGGTTATAACATTAATCTTGCATTGATCAGGTCTACTTAACTATTTGCTAATATTTTCTTTGCAAATTTTTGTGTTACAGATTAAGAAAGACTTTGGCTCATTTGACAAGTACATTTGGGGGTTTGTGAATCATAAACCAATCTCCACTCAATACAAGTTTGGCCACAAGATTCCAGTGAAGACATCAAAATCAGAGAGCATAAGCAAAGACATGGTTAGAAGAGGCTTTAGGTTCGTTGGTCCAACAGTGGTTCATTCATTCATGCAAGCATCTGGCCTCACCAATGACCACTTAATCACATGCCACAGGCACTTGCAGTGCACCCTATTGGCAGCTCGATCCCTTTGTACCATAGAGCCCTCTCAATAGATCCAATTTCAACTAGGGAAACAAGGAACAACAAGAAGAGATTATTGACCCTGAAGAAGAAGAGGTCAAGAGATAAAAAAAATTTAAGTTACTATTAATTATGTATGCTGAAGAGCATATGTAAGGTGGCTAACAACAATAGTTTACTTTTCAGTTAATGTTGTGTATAATATTAATTAATTAGATATAGGACAAAAAAAAAATTCTTCTGATTTGTGAGATGTTGTGAGAATTTTTAATGATAGTTTGGGTGTGCTTTTTCTTTGCATAATTAATGAGAAAAAAGTGATTATTATAAGAGAGGAGAAGAAAAAAAAAAGGTTTAGGATGGTGTTATTAGGTGGTGGGAGGCTTAGGGAACAGTCACCATGTGCATGTGCAATTGGGAGGCAAGGGCATGTGTGGTGGTGTCAGTCTGCTTTCTAGACCATGTGACCCGTCAGACTTTGCATTATTTGGTTCCCTTTAACAGCCTGTGTGTGATACTTGTAAGAGGGGAGTGTAGGACCACCCTTCTTTCCTTCTCTTTGCTTTGTTTTATGGGGTTGTTATCTTTACTGTATTCTGTCTAACTTTTTGGCTTGGGTGATATAATATTAGACCCCCCAATATATATTTTGGAGTTGGTGTGGATGTTTCGAGTGGCCTTCAATACATTTCCCATGTGCTTCTGTACTATTTCATCACTAATATATACTTTCCCAAACGTTAACAAGATAAGTATCTTACTATCTCAACCCCCACCCCCCCATGTGCTCACTCACCTTCTTTGTTAAAGAATTAGTCTTTTCTTTCCTTCATTTCTTTGTTGCTTTCATTCTCTCTTAATTGGTACTACGTAAAAGATAAGAATATCTTTAGATACAAAGCTAGAAGTCCTTTTGAAAATTATTTTACTTAAAAAAATTTATATTTTGAATAGAGAAATGTTCAAAAACACTAATGATTTGTATCCAAACAGGCCTATGTTTGATTTAAAGCTATAGAAGTATCTTTTGCAAATTTTGATACAAAATTATGTGTTCCAATACATCAATTAAGAAGGAAAGATATGTTGCTTCTAAAGTAAAAATACTTTTGAGTTCTTCGAACTTTAATTCAAACATGCGCTAAATATAAATACATTTGTGAAGCTTATTAGTCATTATTACCACCATCATAACTGTAGCAGCATTTAACATGGCACACATGCATGGAAGGACTTGGCAAATGCATGAGGCTAGGTTAGTGGTGTACTAGTATTAAGAGATTGGTCCTAACATCCAGGCTAGTGTAACTTCCTAGACAAAAAAGTGTATTTAATAAAAGAATGAATGGCCAATTAATGTGAGGTTGATGCCAATACCAAAAACTGTAAAACAACAAGAATCCACTAAAGCGTTTAGCAAGTCTCCCTTTATTGCAAGGTACTATAAGCAACTTCGTGATCCATGCCAACGAACCATTATACCAACTCATCAATTTTCAATAGTTAATAGGTGTAAATAAATCGTTGACTGTGCTCCCTCTCTCTTCTCTCTATAACTGACACACAAAGAACAAATTAAGAAATACTTGTATACACTACTATTCATGCATTTCATCAATCCAAATGCAGATATTATGGGTTTGGCCTCAAAGTTTTCAATTATTTCTAGGCTATATATGCTAGCATGATATGCGGATCCTGCAGAAAATGATAAGCCCATGCCCTTCACATTCTCTGTATTTTTCAGAAGTGTTATTCTACATTGCTGATCTTGATTGTTCTTTCTGGCCTTTCTCTAACACCAAGGAGAAGTTATTATTAACAAAAATAAAGAACTTTCTTGCATTGTATATGGAACTTCAGGCTACTAGCTAGATACTTGAATGTCACAGAGAAAATTAAAGAATTTATATAAAAAAAATGTTATCACTTCCCTTGAAGGACTATTGGTAGTTTTAAAAAATTA
This sequence comes from Glycine tomentella, assembly GCA_007407185.1. Taxonomy (NCBI): domain Eukaryota; kingdom Viridiplantae; phylum Streptophyta; class Magnoliopsida; order Fabales; family Fabaceae; genus Glycine; species Glycine tomentella. Next base: position 1,227,697 of record PYAF01000716.1, on the reverse strand, counting down.
ATTAAACTTAAAATCAAGTTTCTCTAAGAACTGTTAGTTGTATACTAAGGTGTAATATATTTGCATTCGTTAAGAAAGGAGTGTATATTTTAGCAAAAAAGGAGAGTGTGGTATGATACTTACATTTCATAGGGGTATGGTACGTAAATGAGATTTACAATTATAAATCTCATTTTATATTACAAATAGTGAGTAGTATATATCTATTAATACATGTTTGCATTGCAGTATATATCTGTTAAAGTAATAATAATGCCACTATTTGATGTAACCTTTCCATAATAAATGTTTCTATTAATACATGTTTACTTGAACACAAAATATAAGACATGTCATCCTTCTATTGTTCAACGATTCATTGTTAGATGCTTCAGCAAACATATAGTAACAAACAAATGAAGTTAACATCTCATAACAATTCACTCTAGCATGGAATGCATTTTATGGTTTTACTCTCTTAAGAGGTCTCAAAGATATCACTCATGTTATATACGTAGGAGGGACAAATCTCATATGAGTCACTCATATTCCCATGTATGCACATATCATAGCTCGTATTCAATAACTAACTTTATAATTATCTTGTTACATAAATTTTGATAGCATTAAAATTGCAAATTGTTCATATAGAAATTGCAATATTTTCAACCCAAAAGACTATATCAATCATAATTATATACTTTAAGAAACGTTTATGATACTTACGTAATATTTCATACAATATTTTTATAACAGATCAATTCATTGCATTATTATCTTAATATATACATATATATATATATATATAAAGACTTGATGTTTCTCATATCCATAACTCACAAGATGACAAGATGTGATAATTAGTTTATGCATATATATTTTAGTCTCAATGCATCATTTTTTTTCTTTATTAACAATATTACTTCATTAAGGATATTTTAAAACAATATTCTATTACTCAATAGAATGAATAGAATCTCAATGTGAGTTGACACAAGTAGTTAAGAATTTAAAACTAATTGTCACCTTTTTATAGGGATTGATTTGAATCTACTTGGGAACTAGTTGAATAATTGTAACTAAGTGAAACTACTTGCATAGCTCTAATATATCGCGATAGTATTGAAAGTTTTTTCTCATCTTATTTTTTCGTTAAAAAAAAAAAGAATCTTATGACTAAATCATGCACTTAATGTCTCGTGACATTAAATTTATTATTCTAAGGACTTTATCATGGTTAAATAAAAAAAAAAACAATAAATAAATGACTCATTATTTTCAAATAAAAGTATAAGATGCAAATAACGTAAGAAAACTTGGTCAAGATACATTTATCTATGAAACTTACATAGAGCTTTAAAAATGCAACTTTTGATCAATAAATGGTGATGTTTCCACACTTTATGAATTCCCGATCTTCATGCTCAAGCAATTGCCAATTGTTTAGCGACCACAACACAAGTTTGTATATATTAAACGATATTCCACCTCGAAATTGTAAAAGACTATGGAGAAGAATTTATTTAGTTATTTAATTAGATCCTTTTGCTTTGGATATGTTGCTATATATATGATTTAACGATGGCATGCAATAATATATATATCACTAATAATATTATGATCACTCTTGAAGATAATCTTCATCAAAGTTTTTCTTCCGAAAGCATTGTCCGTGAATTGCGCTGCGTCTGACTAAAATGTAGTACAAAATTCAATGTTTGACTTTTAATTAGGAAATTGCTATAACTCGTGATATTATGTCGTTCCATGTCAAGTCCATGACTTCCATTATCCTAATCCCTACCAGAAATTCCATACTTAGCATGAAAAATCCAAGGACGGTTTTGAGGATATTGCTTTGATGTTTAACTAACGCTTGCATTGGTGCATTATGTAATCTTTAAAATTCATAAGAATTTGTTATGCTAAAATAATATTTTAAAATCTTAATTCAATACATCCTTAAAATAAATTTATTTAAAATATATTGATATAAAGTAAAAAAAAATAATTAAAAAAGATAAATTGGTGTGAAAAAATAAATTTAAGTCTGCTACGTTGATTATAAACAAGAAACGGGGTTTATAGTGATTGAGTTCCACAACACCTACAAATATACTCTTTCGAAGACAATCGCAGGTAACAAAATTAAGAATTAAACTCTCAATATAAAAAACTTAATTAATTAACCACAGATAACAAAATCAAATAAATATTGACTAATTTGCAATAACCTAGAACCTATCTGTAATTTTAAAATTGGTTGAGTTATAGGTTTTTGTCCATCTCATAGATAGAGAGCAACTACAACATTATGCTTCTAAGTCATAATCTTGCGTGATTTAAAATGTGGGACAAAAGGTTAAGAATATGGCAAATAGACTAAGTGAGGCTTAATGGTTAGTTTTAGACTTTTAAATACTAATTGTATAGACTTTTTGAATGAATTAGCCAGCAAAATAAAGTCTTTACATGTTATCCTTTTTTATTTTGCTCTACGTACTTCCAGCCTTTGTTCTATTTATAACTTATTATTCTTTTTCTTGTCCTTTGCTTAATTTTACCGTTTCTCTCATGCAAACTTGAGAAGTTAGCGAGTTACTAAACTAACCACTTTCAAGATTTGTTTGGAAACTTAGAGAATTCATTCCTTAACAACATATCTTTTGAATAAGCAGAATTAAAAGAGTGAGTAGCTAGGTCATGTAATTCCTAGCTACTAGCTGAAAATAAAAATAAAAATACAACAAACACGTCCAAATTTATCACAAAAATTCAATTCAAACTAGTAGAAATAAGTAGAAGCCTTACATATAGCTCAACCTACTACATGTCTACATGCATCTCACAGCTAGAGTTCATAACTAGCTAGTTAAGTAAAAAAAACAAAAAAACTACAAAAGAAAACATACATAACCTTTTTCTCATCGAAATAAAATATAGATTAACTAAGAAAATAGTATAACTAAAAGGTCTCTCTAAGGATAAGCTAAATTAAATGGTGCTGCAATTGGTAGGGGCAAAAGAAACCTTTTTCTCTCCAAGGTCATATTCTACTTGAAAATTAACCTGTGCCCAATTTCCAAAGATGGAAATTCCTTTAGAGGGCACCACCGTCATGCAAACTAAGTTGTTGTCCAAGGCAATAAACATGTTCTTTGGGCCTAGGACCACATCAGCCCCTGTAAAATGAAACACAAATTCGGGGAAATTCATGTTAGTTGGATTTCTAACACAATATTCAAATGGGGTTGGAGCATCTTCCGCAACCTCCACGTTAATAGCTTCCTTCACCGAACTTATAAAATCGGTGTAAATTCCTTGCTCAAGATGTGTCAATATGGGCACCGAATCAATGATTATGTTGCCACCAATGTGACCAGTCAACACCTTTTTTTGTCCAATTGTGATGCCCTCTAAGTTGAGAACATAATATGAAGGGTAAGAAGGGTTGCTCATAAGGGGTGTGGACACAACCCCATTTGTTGGTGCCATGGAACCAAATTTTAATTTCCCGGTTGAGGTTGAACTAAAAGGAACCATGCAATAGGAAAATTTGTGGCCAATTTGGTCACCTAGTTGTGAGGCTAGTGACAATGGGCCAGACCCAAGGCCCACAATGCCATTGGCCTTGGCACTTATCTTAAACGTGAAATTGCTATAAAAGGCACATCCAAACATGAATTTCGGAAATGTGGCACCACTTTGGCCTATATCCGTTGAACCAAAACTAATGGTGTCATAGCCCAATCTCCCAATGGTGATTGAGTTCTCACCATATTGGTGAAGGTAAATGCATTGCTTTGACTTTCCACAATCACGTTGGTTCTGGGGGAATAGTGTGCATGGTTGTGACTCACATGGCACGTCCACGTAGGTTGAAGATTGGGTTGGATCAAATAATGGTGCTTCTTGGGGATAACATGTTTTACAGGGGGTGCATTGTAGCCAAGAGAGATCACTCCCCGTGTCAAAAATTGCAAGCCTTTCAACACCCGGAGTCCCTAAGGAGAATCTCATTAGGTATTCTCCATGGTCAGGGATAGGAGTTATGATACTTTCAACTGATGATGATGATGACGATGGTGGTGGTGGTGATGGTAATGGTGACGGTGACGGTGATAATGGTGGTGAAATTTGACCAATAAAATCTACTCGTTTTGATCGAGCAATGGATCGCATGACAGCACTTTTAACTAACTCAGTTTGGGTCATTTGGGAGTTGTACAGTGGGGACATTGGAGAGTGGCGTGGGATGAGATCGATGCTAAAGCCCATTAGGCTTTTACTAGCATAAACAGACACAGTGGAAACTGAGAAGAAGAAGAAGAAGCTCATCACAAAAGGATGCATGCTTGTGAAAAAGGAAAGAAGCAAAAGATAGAGAGTGCGCAAGAGTGAAAAATGAAATGGATGGTGAAGAGCACGTTGAAGTGGTTCTATTTATAGATTTTTTTTAGTTGTGTAAATAAAGATTTTTACTTGAATGAGAGAGTTTTGATTGGTGTGATATTGTAAGTTAAGTATTACATTTTACGGTGAGTTTTTAAATATGTTCACTAATTTCTCTTGTTCTTGTCTCATTGTGTGGAGGTGTCATGCATGTAAGATTCTTCGATTTGGATAGTACGTTCTATAAAAGCAAACTAGTGTTACGTCCACATTATTGTGTGAGAATTTGAAGTAAAACATAGTTGGAAATCAAAGTTAAAAAGTTTAATTAACATCAAAGTAGCCCCATGAAAATTTAATAGCCAATGATTAATTAAAAATCAGTAAGTGAGTGTCAAAGGCCATGTTTCTTATCTTTAAAATAAAATAACCAAGATGCTTGTTTTTAAGTATCAACTAAAAGCCAGAAATAGGAACTAGGGAAAAAATTAACAATGTGAAATAAGCGTAAGGTACACATAGTGCAAAAGTAACTGGAGAATCAGAATCTTGAATTCGGGAGCCTTAATGCAAAATATATAAAGTTGTTTTCATACATACGTAGGCCCCATTGTATTTTTCCAGTTTTATGAAATTTTTGTTAGATCCACAGTTATTATTATGGAAATCTAACTTATATGATTGAGTAGTGTGTTAATTATTATTATAAATTTTTTGATATTTTTTACCTTTTTTATAAAAAAAAAAGGTATTGCTACCTAGCTAGTAAGCTTAATGCATCGGTTAAATAATTAAAAGAATAAAATATTTATAGTAAATATTATAAGAGAGCGTAAAAAAATTTAATGGATAATACAATTTTACATATCTTAATAAAAAATATTTTTTCTTTTAATTTTTTAACCAATGTATAAATAGGAATAACTTAAGAAATTAAAATTATTAGCAGATCAGTGTACGTAAATAAGCAGCTAATGCATCAGCAAAATAATAATAATAATAAGCAACTAATAAGATGGTTAATACAGGCAATTGCTTGGCAGAACTAATTAGTTATATGTATTCTTCATTAACAGTTTCTAATTAAATTGTCCTCTTCTAAATATCTTTTCTCATGAAATATAAATTTCAATTGGTTGGCAGATCGATCTAATAACACTTTTTACAATGGCTGCGACATACAATATTTTTTTGGTACATATAAACATACAATTTTTTGAATCATATTAATATAAAATATCTATTAATTTTTTCGATAATTAATCTATTAAAAAACTTAATTGAACATTTTTAATGAGATTTTTTCCTTTCAATCATATTTTTTCACCTATAAAACTTGAGGCATAAAAAAAATAAGTCAAGTACCACTTGCTTTTGGTCACATACATACAATATATAAATTACTTAAACCTTTACCACTAACTACATTTTTTATTGTGGTAATTACATTTTGTTTCTGTTTATTTACACTGCTGAAGATTAACTACTTATATTTATACATGCATTCAGAAGTAGAAGTAAGAAATCTCACACGAAAGAATTAAAGCAAAACTCATAAAAATATAAGTATACAAGACCAAAAACTTTAACGTCAAAACAGCGCCCAAAACAAAATTTTAGCATCCAATTTATAGTGTTTAATATTACTTGTAAACAACAATATATAAAATGTCAGAAGCTACTTGTAAGCCTTAGAAAAATAAAACGCCGTCTCCATTTTGCATGTTGTCTTTAAACATAAACTAAAAGCCAGAAAAAAAATCAGAAAATTATAACGTAGGTTCTACGAAAATGATCATGATTTAATATGTTTAATATCAAAACAGCCGAATAAAATTTTGGCTCCCATTGATTAATAAAATGTATATAATATTACGCATAAATAACAATTGAATGTCAAGAGCCAGTTTCTAATCTTAAATAACAATAATAATTTTCCAAAATATTGTCTTTAAGCATTACCTAAGAACTGGGGGAGAAAGAATAAGATAACTTATTGAGATATCGCCTTGAATAAGAAAATAAAGGTTTAATTAAGATATTATTTCCTAAAAAATATTAACTGATTTTTTTTTTATCCTCACTTTGATGCACAATATTTATTTTTGTTAATAATTAATTTGAGTTTAATTGATAAATTTTAATGAATTTTCTTCTTCTAACTACCTTTTTTTCTCTAAAAAATTACATTTTTTTATCTATCAACATGTAAGATCTTACTCAAGAGACTGAGTTCAATCTCATTTGATATAACTACTTGTTAATCATTGATTTCTCATTTTTATTTTATTTTAAAGAAGTCTTTCATAAAATATTTTTTATATTAAATAATGATTCTTTTGCACTTTGCAATTATTATTTTGTTTCGCTAAATATTATAAATTTTCATTGAATTTCTCTAAATATCATGAATTTCATTTGATCTTAACAGTTTTCCCTTCCGTTTCATATTTAGAGAGATTAAATAAAAACTCATAATGTTTCAAGGGATTATATGAAAAAATAAATAAACAAAGGAAATCATTCAATAAAAAATATATATAACCAGGGAAATATTTAAAAAAATTTGAAACGAGAGACTATTAAATGAGTAAATTACACGTTGTTTTAGAAGAAATTACAGGTTTTTAAAGATTAAAAACTTAATTAAATTGCATAAAAAACATAATTAAGTAATTTAACCAAAACAAAATTATTCTTCGAAAAGTAAGGTTTTGAGAAATAATGTCTCAATATTGTTTGCATTGCGTTTAACCAGTTATCATGATTAGTGACTTTTGTTGTCCTCAGTGATTTCAGTGCATATTGAAAACTGAATTGCCGTAATAAATTATATTTTTAAGTATTATGGCATGATTAGGAACTCTTAAAAAAAAAAAAAAAAAAAAACAGATAGGTAGCAGAATGGAGTCAAAAATGAAAACGGAAAGAATGTTAGTGTGTGATAAAAAAAAAAAAATTGAGAGAATAAGAGACAGGGCCGGTTTTTATGGCCCATGCCAAAATATTAAATAAGGCCCTTTATTTAAAATAAGCACGATTATTTTATTTTACTAAACAAATAATATAATTTTAATGAATTTGAAAAACATACATTCATTTTTTTCATAACACATTTCTATTTAATTTACTCTTATATTATTGTCTATTATTCAATTTCATGTCTAAAAAAATATATATACACATGAATATCTATATATAATGCCCACATGACAAAGAGACAAAATGAGATACATGTTTGACTCTTCTAACTTGATTTCCCTAAAAGGTACGAAATATTTGGTTTAAAAGAGATTATGCTATATTTTTGAAATTCATTCACATGTATAGTCATGTCGAATTTGATTGAGTTTGGATAAACTTGCATGACACTCGTGTTATTTCTAAAATTTTAATTTATTTATATATTTTAAAATATTATTTATATTTATGATTTAATTTATTTTTTATATTTGGTCCTATAAAAAAAATTCTCTAGCTTTCCATCATTATTATCTATCATTGACAAAATATCATTTCATATTGAAGCTTATATATATATATATATATATATATATATTTTTTTATTAATATACTAATTTTAGTTTTATTTTCTTTATATATTTAATTTGTGTTTGTCTTTCTTTAATATGTTGATATATCAGAGAATTGAAAATTCATTGAATTGAATTTGAATCTATGACTATAACATGTTAGGAAAAATAATTAAAAGAATGATATATTTTTTTTTATAACATGTTAATATTTTAATTTAAATAAAAAAATAAATTAAATAACAACTTTAATTTATTTATAAAAAATAAAATAATTTTAAAAAATATTACAAAACTATAATATTTATAAAATAAATTGGGACCCCTTTTAGTTATGGGTCTAATGTCTTCGCACCCCTGGACATCTCTCAGGACTGATCCTGATAAGAGATAAAAGTGAAGGTGAGTTATTTGTTGAGTGAAACTCTTGTAGCATGAGAGGGGATATGCGTATCTGGTTGGAGAAAGGGTGATTTTTATGTGAATGTGACAAATAATTAATAAAATTAAAAAACATAAAAAAAAAAAAAAGTGTAAGGGTAAGTACCTTTGTCTCCTAACCCAAAACAAAAGTGAAAATCTTGCCTCCTAATAAGCAGCTTTCTAATTTGGCAGCTAATTCCTTAGCTTCTATCTAAAACTACGACTGGAAAAAGACGTTGTGATTCTTAAATCTGAATTGAATTATTGTTGTTTCTGGAAGACAAAAATAAGTTCAAATTGCATTTCTAACTATTGGCAACAACTTTTATACTTACCAGAACCTGTTCACCGGTTTAGAATGAGTCACTAACAGATTTTAGAAATCACTTTCTCTTAATTCTTTTACTTCCCCTTATTTAAAGAGTTTGCTTAGAGGGACGAAGCAAATTTAAGTTGTAGCCAGCAACTTTGTTTATTTTAGAAGAAATATCATATAACTACACTTGGTTCCGTTGTTGTGAGTGAATATGAGATTTGTTAACTGTTTGATTATGTGGTTGTGTGATTGAATGTGTTGCTTAATTTATAAAGGGTATTGCTATTGACTATTATGAAAATGTTTGATTTCAGAATTCCTTTATTTTCATTTTGTTTTCAGATTGTTTGACCATGTTTGGGATTCACACTCATTTTAGAATTTCTTTTTAGAATTACTATTTTTTTGTTTCATATTCTAAAAATCCATGCCTTTGATTTATTTTATGCATTAATACAAGTAGATACAATGGACATCATTTAAATATTTGATATCTCCACTTTTGACTTTGCAGAAACACAATGTTGTAAGCTTGTTATACATTACACTTTACTTATTTAGATAATCCTTCTACCTTTCGCCTTGATATTCGTTGTTTTAACAGTGGTCCATTTACTTTCTCATGTACACATAGTGATGTTGATGCTTCTTTTTTTCCTATGATTAGTTGTATACTAAACCACTTGGTTAGTTCACTTCATTCTTCAACTACATTTTTCCTAATTCTTTTCCTAATTCCTCAACTAGCCTCCCACATCAAGAAAACAATATCTATTTAAATTATCCAGTAGTGACGGATCTAGAACCTTAGATAGTGGAGATAATTTATTTAAAAAAATAAAAATTGATTTTTAAGTTAAATATTTAAGTAAAAAATTGAGAATAGTAAGTTCAAATATATAAAATATGAAAATATAAAAACATGATATTAGTGAATTCAAATATATAAAATTAGGGAGGCAAAATATAAAGTGAGGGGTATATACACACCCTCACTTATGAATAGATCTGTCACTGTCCAGGATCCTGAGTTAGTAGGAACAAATTATACAAATTGAAATCAGGAGATTCAAATATATAAATATAGAAAAAATAAAATACAAAAATATATTATTTGACTTTAAAAAAATTGTAAAGAAAATATTTACTTGTGAATTTTTAAAATTAAGGGGGTGTAAGTGCACCCCCTGGCCTTAATGTAAGTCCGCCAATGTTATCCAGTATCTAAAACATTCTCACACACATAGATTACACAGCTTAAGATTATTCATATAATCATATCACATTACGCACTAATGGCATTGAATGTGACTTTTGGTGGCCCGAAATTCACACCCAAGCCCAAATAGATTTCAACCAAAACCTGAAAAGAAAGAGTTTTGCGATTTGCTCACCCCTTTTTGTTGCTAGACCGTGAGAAAGCCACCATAACGCAATTCTAGGCTTCAACGATGGGTAAATGACACTTTGATGAACCAAGAAGGTCTTGATCTAGAGAAAGAAAAGAACAAACTTGCATGCATGTGGGTGTCTACAATGGGATTCTAAGGAGGTGATGTAGGAGCGATAAGTTTAGCTTGAATGGTGGTGATAAGTGATGGTGGTTGTTAGGGGGTATGCAAGGTGACTCGACCCAACCCAAAATCGCACAAATTGGAAAAAAAATGCATTTAGGGTCAAAGAAGCGGGTTAAAATAGTTTGGCTTGGTCGGGTTCACTTGTGATTTATAAACCACCCCGACCCAAAGCTGTTTGGCTAGCATAACCTTGCTAGGCCCAGTCGAGTTACTTTCACAATATTAACCCTAAAATAAATATGCTTTTGTTCCTTCCTCTGAAAGTAAAACACCCTAACAGACTAGTAATAATAGTCGTTCTTGCCTCAATTTCTTGTCATCACTCTCGCACCTTACCTCCTCAATCTTGCCCTTCTCTCTCTTGTCTTTCTTACACCATCATTCAATGGGAACAACTTCGCTTTCTTCTATATCCGGTGGTTGCTTATCTCATGTCCAATGAGGGTGTTGGGTGGTCATGTTCACCATGGAGTGCATTGGTTGAATAACACATTCACGTTCACCCACTGAGTGGTCGCATTGAGATCAACAACAAGACTTGAAATGTCATTGTTAGAGAAGGTCTTGATGATGGTGGGATTGGTGTCGTATAGACAAACTTTTTTATGGTGGGTAGCAGCGCAAGAAAGGTTAGAGAAGATAAGGTGGGTTAATGAGGGTGTTGTCATTGGCTTTGAAAGACAATATTTTCCATTCACGTTATGGCATTTGGGCCAAATGAAGTTATATTAAAGAAGAAAATTTTATAAAAAAAAAATCTCAAAATTTGAATTGTGCCACTTAATTAATTTTGTCCCACTTGAGTTCATACTTACACCAACCAATCGTCTAACTCAAACCCGTTTAAACTAAAAGTGTAATTCAACCAAGTTCGGTTCACAAATGGCAACTCGTAGGGTTATGTAAGATTTGGCTGTTTTGCCCGAACCCAACCAACCTGACTTGTTGCACACCCCTAGTTTTTGTTAGTGGAGGAAAACATTGTTATGGATAAGAGAGATGAAGGAGGTCGTATAGGAAATGATTGAACATAAGTGGTTAATGTGCTGAAGTTTAGGTTGAAAGGTTTGGGTATTATATGAGTTTGATATTTGACAAAAATAACTATTGATCAAACTTTACTTACCTCCTGACGAACTCCGAATTAGTCAGAATCTCTCTCTCCTGATGAACCGTAAATCTAAGACAAAAAAACATAACATTAAAAAAGGAAAATGACAATAGAGACTCACAAATCGACAATATTATTCGTATGCATTCATTGAAAGTGAGAGACTTGCTAAATCATATGGATCATGAGAAATGAAATAGATGGTGTGAAATAAAATAGATGGAAAAAGGTAATAAAAATATGCTACATGTTATATAAGTCACTGTTTTATTAACTAATATTAATTAGAATAGATAAATAATAAATGAATATGAATATTAAAATAATTATTTGAAAATTTAATGATCTTATCTTATTATTATAAAATCAAATTATAACATTTTAAAAAATTTTATTGCATACAATTTTTATTATTTTTCATTCAAATCTTTTATAAAAAATTATATTTTTGTATTGTATCTATATATTATCAAGATTGTTTGTGTTAAATTTTATCGAAATTGAAGATCGATACGTAGGTAATTAAATGATCTATATTTTCATATATTTTAAAAAGTTTATATTATATTGATTTTAATTTATATAAGCGAGGTAATAAATGATTTTGGATTAATATTAAATTTTGTATATATGATTTATGTGAAAATAACTATTAATCTAACGATGGATTTTTAAAAAATATTATCCAATTAAAAATTATTAAAAGATGTAATAGTTGTTGAAGTTATACGAATGTAGTTTTAACAACTATCACACCTATTAAATAACTTGATATTATATCTATATATTAAAAAAAATTGTATAAAATTTTATCAATATTAAACATCAATAAATAAGTAATCATATGATCTATATTTAAGTCAACATCAAGATGAACAACACCTTTAACCCCAAGTTAATTTGGGTCGGTGGTAGATGAACCTAATGATAAATCGAAAATAGGACAAAAGAGAGAAATAAAACTAAAATAAAAGAATAGTGAAAGGAGAAAAGAAGAGGAAAAGAATCAAACAATGGAACGAATGGAACATAGAATTACTAATGGGTTTAACCCTCCACCAAACTTATAGTTTTTTTGCACTCCGTCCTAAGACATACCGTCCTCCAATCTATATCTCACTTCATTAGGTCTTGTTTTACTATCTTTCCAAGGTAAGTTTCCGTCGACATATACTTCTCTTTGTATCTAGCTCTTGGTAGCAAAATGTTGTTTTAACAGGAACATCGAGTAACCGTCTCATAATATGTCCAAACCATTTCAATCTATTTTTCCTAATCTTTTCACTTACTGGTGCAACTGATACCTTTCATCGAATATCCTCATTTCTTATCTTATCTAACTTTGTATTTAAGTGTATTTTAAAAATTTATATTACATTAATTTTAATTTAGAATGAGATAGTAAATAATTTTTAATTTATATAAAATTTTATATATATAATATCTATGTAAAAATAGTTCCTTACGTTACAGCATAGAATTCTATCATTTATGTTATTTGTATAATCCCTCGGGGGCTGTCGGGCTGAAGCCTATTTCATAAAATATCCTAGGAATCCACAAGCAAACAACCGATTTTCACTTCTCTCTCTTTTACGTTTCCTCTTCAAATTTCTCACTTCCCTCTTTTCCATATCCCCTTTACTCTCTGCTTCCTTTTTTTCTTTCACTATCCCTTTCGAACTCTCTCCGATTAGGGCACACGGGATGCCTCTCTTCCTCTCCGACGAGGAGTTCGCGCGGTGCTCCGGCGACGGCTCTGCCGTGGCCGCGAAGGCCGACGCCTTCATCCGCGGCCTCTTCAACGAGCTCGACACCGTCCGTTCCAAGGCCCACGCCGCCGACATCAACGCCGAGCAGAACTGCCTTCTCATCGAGCAGAAGTATCTCTCCCTCACCGCCGAGTTCTCCAAACTCGAGTCGAATATCGCCGAACTTCAATCCTCTCTCGATCAGCGCCTCCGCGAAATCGACGAGGTGCAATCGCAGAACCACCGAATCAAATTGGAAGCGGTACGAATCGTTTCTCTCATTTTGTTCGTTGATATTGTTATTATTATTGTTGTTGTGATTTTTTTTAATTTTTTGATTTTTTTGGTTTTTGTTTTGTTAGGTTGAGAAAGATAGGGAGATAGAGCGGTTGAGGACGGAGGTGGCGGAGTTGCACAAGTCGAAGAGGCAGTTGCTTGAGTTGAACGAGCAGAAGGATTTGGAGCTAAGTGAGAAGAATGCAACCATGAAGAGTTATCTTGATAAGATTGTGAGTTTCTCTGGTATTTTGGTGTTAGCAAGGTTTTAAAAAACAGTCCGCGGTTTGCGGTGGCAATGTCAAGGTTTTTGGAGTGTTTGCCACCGCAATTGTGGCCATATGTCGGCTGCATTTGTTTGCAATTTCCCACTATCGAGGAACCCGACAAAACAGCTATTGCAACTGCCATGGTTTTAAATTGTGGTCTGCAACTGCAATTGTGGCGGCAATGTTAAGGTTTTTCTGACTCAACTGCGACTGCAATTGCGGCTGATGGCCGCTTTTTCCCGCAATGGTAGGGATTGCGAATTTGCAATGAAACCACAAAAACAACTGCAACTGCAATTGGAAACCATGGCGACTTCAATTTAATATCTTGGGTGTTGGTTTGGTTTCTTAGGTGATGTGTTTTGTTGTAACGGTGTTGATGTGCTTTGCTGTGTTTCAATGGTGTTGTTGAAGGTTTGTTTAAGTGAAAATGCTGCTCATAAGGAGGCACGGTTGAGTGAAGTTGAGGCAGAATTGGCAAGGTGCCGGGCTGCTTGCACTCGCTTTGAACAGGTCTTTTCTTTATGGCTTGCTTTTATTGTAACTTCTTTCCTTTGATTTTCCTTTTAATTTTTATGGCTGAGCAGATTACTAGCGGTACTGGATTCCTTCACTGACTGACTGACTGTTTTAAATGACTCATTTATGAAAAAATCATAATGGTGGCATATTATATGTTATATATAACTGTGACTTGGATATTTTCAAGTGGGCTGGTCTGATATGCTGTTTTCTGAATTGGCAAAATGTGTCTGAACATTTATGACTCTTATTGTGGATTAGACTTTTTCTTGTTTTATTTGGAGTGAAAACTTGAATGTTCCGTTCACGGTAACCGAATAATTTGCGTGAGCAGGAGAAGGAGATTGTTGAGAGGCAGAATTCTTGGCTCAACGAGGAGTTGAATGCTAAAGTTAACATTGTTTTTGAGCTGCGCAGAAAGCACACAGAATTTGAAGCTGATATGACTTCCAAGCTTGCAGATGTAAGCTAGTTTAATATTGTAATTGAAAATGACTTTCTCGTTTTGAATTATAATTTGTTTTATACTTTTATTCTCTTTGCTTTAATGAAATTTGAGTGGTTGCCAATGCTTTCAGATGCAGAGGCAGTTTGGTGAAAGCTCTAAATCTCTACAGTGGAATGAGGATAGAGTGAGGGAGCTTGAAATTAAGCTTAAATCTGTGCAGGAGGTTGAACATGGAACATTATCTTAAAATGTGATGCATGGATTTCTTTTATCTTGAAACATGCCTGATTCATTTTTTAATGCCTTTTTAGGAATTAATTTCTGCTAAAGATGTTGCTGCAGCGAATGAAGAACAATTATCTGCTGAACTCTCCACTGTGAGTGTTATGACAACCTTTGGCATGCATGATCCCTCATCCCCAAAAAAATCCATATGTTCTTTTGTGATAGGGCTCCAAGATAGTTTAGGCATTGGAGATAGGTTCATTGCTGTTGACTATAATTTTGTGGCATATTAGTGGAATCATTTGGAAACAAGGAGTTGATGGAAAGGAAGAAGAACCTTGATTGTAAATTTAAATAGGTGTTAACATTACAATGCTTGGAACCTAGTGTGTTTTTGTGTAAATTTAAATGTTGAACAGAGAAACATGAATTCTAAAGCTCTGTTTCATGAGAAAAGAAAACATTTTCTTGCTTATGTGAGAACATCCATTTGGGGATTTTTAACTGGAAACCAACATGCACTGTAAGATTTTTAGCATGTGGCTAAAATGTAACTTTCCAATGCCATAGCAAATATAATCCTTTAGGAGGGAAAGGAGAGAAGTTAAATTACAATCATATTTCTAACTTCTTAGTAAATTTTGGTGGTCTCATTGTGTATCATAGTGCTTTTGAGGCTAGCTGCTTCATGATTTGTTCTGCCATAACTATTTGGCTTTGCAACCACTAAAACTAATGTGATCAGTAAAGGCAATGCTGGTCTCCTTGCCCATCTCCATCTGTCCTTGAAACCTAGACATTGCTCACCAGTCACAATCGCATAATAAGTAGCATTTGAGGTATTCATCTATCCCACCTCCCTTATTAAGATTCAGAAAATGGTGATAGGGTTTTGAGAATGAAAAAAATAGACATTGTATTATCGAACTGATGGGATACAATCATACAAAAGATATTTATATGAAGAGATACTGATGATTCAGTTGTAATGGAACACTAACATAATCCTAACAGTCCTATACAGTACAATTGTGCTCAGAATAATACCCTATGCAAATACTGTAACATGCTGCCCCCCCCAGCTGGAGGTGGCTGAGCAAGGGTCTGAAGAACTGACACCTGCAGCTTGTCTATTAACATTTGAAATTGAGTGGGAGAGAGAGACTTGTTCTAAAGGTCAACACACTGGTATTCTGAGGAAATGTGCAGCATGTTCAAGCTCTTGAACTATTTGTTTTTGAGATCACCCAGAGATGAGGTTGGGGGCCTTGGGAGTTGAGGCCAAAAAAAATGCAGGACCCTCATGTTGATCTCCGGTCATCAGGATTAGAAGCCCAATCTGCATCAGAAAATGCAGTGAGCTGTACAGGAATTTCTGATGATGCTGGTTGGCATGTAGGCCATGATTCATAATACCCTTTTGGTAATGCAATATGCATTTGACTGCTGTCCAGTGAGACTCCAAAGGTGCTGACATAAATTGACACACTTTGTTGACAGAGAAGGAAAGCTTAGTAGGAGTAATAGTAGCATAATGCAACGATCCAATAATTGTTCTGTTCAATGAGTAGTCTGCTCTCTGTCTTGACAACTTTTAACTTCCAACCATGGGGAAGGAAATGCAGTTGTCTTCTGCCATGTTAGCCTTCTCTAGTATATTTGGACCGAGTTAGGAGTAAAGACCCATAAGCAAAGTGCTCTACTTCAATCCCAAGGAAATAGTCCAATTCTTTAAAAGTTGCTTTGCAGCTGAATGAGCTGATTAATGAGGGACTTAATGAGCCTTGGAGTATAGAAGTGTTTAATAGGGAATTGAATGAACATCTTGTAACAAAATTATTTTCTATTTTTTTCTTTTGGGCATTATATTTTAAGGATGCCAACTAGTCTATAATCAGTATATTTTGATAGTAAAATAAATAGAGACAGGAGGGATGGAGTGCAACTATGGTGAGGACAAATAGATCCTTCAATACTAAGAAATCTATGTAGGGGAGACATAATAGTGCTCGAAAAAACTTGGAATGCAACAATGCTGTCTACTACATTGGCATATCTGGACTTTATTTTTTGCCAGCTGTAATCTCTAATAGGTAGTTAGAGCCTGTTAGTCTGTTAGTGTTTAGGCTCGAACTGATCTATTAAATATACTTTACATAACTCTAAATCAGTTTAGTTGAATAACAATTTTTAATTGAACACCAATAGGTCTCTCAACTATTCTCTGAAATCTATTGTCTATACCTATTATCTTATAATGAACAGGGTTTGAACCCTAGATCTGTTTTATAGTTTCCGCTCGCGATTCTTTTTCTCCTCCTCCCCCAAGTAACTCTATCCCAATTCATTTTTGTGGGAACAGATATATATCTTGACACTTTATGAACAATGATGTATTTCTCAAGATAATACGTATTTTTTTTATTTGTGTCTTTTATTATGCATTTTGAATTTGAATATATCCCATTTTTAGGTTAACAAGCTTAATGAGCTATATAAAGAGAGTTCTGAGGAATGGTCAAAAAAAGCAGCAGACCTAGAGGGCGTGATAAAAGCAATAGAGGTGAATTTAGTCTGCTATTGCTCTATTTGATGGTTGGATATGGAATTAGCCTTCTATGTATTAGGCTGCCATAGCTATGGTTTTTGCTAGCATGGACTTGTTTTCGTTTTTATACTTGTATCTTTTGCCCTAATATTAATATTATACTTTATCTTTGCCGATCAAAAAAAAAAAAAAATGTTACTTGTGTGTAAAACAGTCACGCCTAAAGCAAGTTGAAGATGATTATAAAGAGAAACTTGAGAAGGAATTATCTGCCAGAAAACAGGTTGAAAAGGTATTCTATTCTTCCTCAGTTGTGTGTTACTCTTCAGTGTTTGTTGGGTTTTCCTTCTTATATGAACCTAGTTATTTTGGAAGAAATAATAATTAACTTGCTATGTAAAAAAAAAATAGTATGGGTTTGTAAGTGCTAAATGTTTTAGGTTACAACAGGTAATGCTTGAAGTTGATGAATACTTGGGTGACATTGGGTTGCCGGTGCTCTCATTATTTGAGGGCAGATTTCTACTATGTGCTTGAATGTACTAATAGCCATACCTTATGCCTATTGGTGTGCTTGTAGGAGGCCATTGATTTAAAAGAAAAGCTTGAGAAGTGTGAAGCTGAAATTGAGACAAGGAAAAAGACTGATGGAGTGAATAATCTTCCCCTTAGCAGTTTTGCTACTGAACCGTATGTCTTTCATTACTTTTTTTGCTCTTTTCAATTATTTGATTTTATTCATTTTCCCATGTTCAACTTGTGTCCTTCTCATGGCATAAACTGTTGAAAATGTCAAGCCCCGGAAATGCACTATTGTTATGTGGAGGGTTAAACCCATTAGTAGTTCTATGTTCCAGTTGTTCCCTTGTTTTAGTTTGTTTCCTCTTCTTTTCTCCCTTCTTCCTTTCACCCTTCTTTTTTTCAGCTTATTTTTTCTCTCTTTTGTCTTATTTCCAATTTTTTCTCCCCCTCTTCCTTTCTCTTTCTTTGTCTCATTTCCGATTTATCATTGGGTTCATCTACCACCCACCCCAATTAACTTGGGTTAAAGGTGCTGTTGATGATATTGACTCATTTTTGGTTGAGGAAAAAGGCTTGAATTATATAAAAATCTGCCTCTTCCACTTTGGAAGTTGTCACAGCTACGGAGGTATTATGATGTGGTGCTGTGTCATTATCATGGTATCCATTAATGTCAACACTGAGCAATGAGCATGATCATGTTAGTTTGTACTTTATAGTGTTATAATGTGATTGGCTGAGGTATTGGAGTTGGACGGTAGAGTGAAAATCATGAGTTTCTTAATTGTTGCATCATTTGTTGTATCCTCATTATGAAGGGTTTTCTTTTTATTTTAGGGGGTGATGAATAGAAATTACTAAATGAAAATGTTTGCATTAAATTGTTTTTGTTGAGAACTAGCATTTTAATGCTTGCAAATGCACGACTTAAATATTTTTTATATACATTCATTTAATTATATAAATTGAAATCACTTTATTATATTCTTTTAATGAATTAATGAGGGAATAGAGAATAAAAAAATATGTTAATTGAATTTGAGAGTGTTGGAAGAGTGAGATCCTCACTCTCCAAAGTGAGGACTCAAGTTTATAATACAGGAGTATATTATGCTTAGAGTTAGGGATGAAGAAGACAGATGGTTAGATGTAACGTGTTACAATACCTTAACCTGGTAGTTCTACTATACTAATAATGATTGGGTCAACTGTTAAGTAGTCTACTGGTACAAGTCAGGGTTTTTTTTAACAATAATACAGATAACCCTAATATTTTAACAGTTACCCTGAAGCCAAAACACAACCATTTACTAATAGCAACTAGCAAATCCATATCCATATACTAAAACAAAGAACCCCAACACATTTCAACACAGCATAACACCTAGTACTTCTCCTGAAATACTAATCTTGGCAAGGTTCTTGTCATGCTAACTAATTATATCTCTGACATCCATATAGCTCCTAGCTTGTCCTTATCACACATCCCAAACAAATGCGACAATTTTTGGAGTTTTTGATCTTTCTCTTGCTCAGTATCCAAAAGTAATCTTTCAAACCACAAATCCACAATATTATTAATTGCCTCATGAAACTATAACATATTTCACCCCACTGAAAAACTTGCCCTATTTGTTAGCATAGCACAAACCATCGTAATGTGACCAAAAACATTGACACCATAATACCCCAGTTATTGAATCACAATGAAATCCGCTGGCCAAACAACCAAACAGAAGAGAAGTAACTGCAACCCATTTTAATTGGAAGCTATTATTAGGGAGGGGAGATAAGCTCAGTTAAATAACTGATACTTAACCATCCAAACCCAGCATAAACAAAAGGAAATTCGTGACTACCCACTGTCTAAACAGAACAGAGAGCAGGAGGAGAAGAAATGCCATCTGAGAAGGAAAGAGGAGGAAGAGAAACATTTAAAAAGAATGTCAGTGGGCTGATTAAAAAAAAAAAGAATGTCGGTGGCTTCAAAAGAAACCACTGGACAGAATAGAAATCACGCAACAGCTGGCTGAGACACAAGAAATTGGGATGACTACTAGGCTTGCAATAATACAATCCCGAGACCACTAATACAATGACAGTAATGATTGTAATATGTGATCAGTTTTAATTCTCAATTAATGAATATTATCTTGAAGGCAGTAGTCAGATGATTGCAGTATTCATTTTTGACATTTTTGTGTGAAATCAGCATATGTAATTGAATTTCTTCCAACCTTTTTCATGTATTAAGTTATGAAAACATACCTAATCATGGCAATGATCAGGAGATAACATAAAGGTCATTGTTTGCTCCTATAATTTTTTTCTTAATAATTTATTTTGTTCTTAAAGGTGGATGGAATCGATTGAAGCCGATAGCATGGTTGAGGAAAATAGCTTGCTACTAGTCCCAAGAATTCCTGTTGGAGTTTCTGGAACTGCATTGGCTGCTTCACTTTTACGAGATGGGTGGAGTGTGAGTTATTAAAGTTTTCCTTTTAATACTGGCACCATTTTTTATTTGATTTACACAAATGGATCTTCTTACCATGTATGTCTATTTGTTGAAGTTGGCCAAAATGTATGCAAAATATCAAGAGGCAATTGATGCATTGAGGCACGAACAATTGGGAAGGAAGGAGTCAGAAGCAGTATTGCAACGGGTATGATTGACCTGTGGCATCTTTTTTATGTATAAACTCAAAAGATTAATATGGCAAATCATTTCTTTAATGTTTTGTTTTGCTAGACATCTGGTACTAATTTGTAAAATGGACAAAAAGCAATGGCAAGGAATGGGTGGCTGTAATGACATGAATTATTATCCATCATATCATTTGTATGCAAGCATGTAACAAGATCCATTTTGTCTCCCAAAAAAGATCCAATTTGATGAGAAGAATTTGCATGAAATGGCCTTTTTGACGTATTTATCCATGGAAGATCTAACTAATGAGTAATGATACTTTTATTTTGGGAGGACCAAGTAATGGTTCCAACTCTTACTATTATTTCTTTTGCTTTGG
The DNA here is from genome assembly GCA_007407185.1 of Glycine tomentella. Lineage (NCBI taxonomy): Eukaryota > Viridiplantae > Streptophyta > Magnoliopsida > Fabales > Fabaceae > Glycine > Glycine tomentella. Next base: position 1,206,776 of record PYAF01000716.1, on the reverse strand, counting down.
TTGGCTAAAAATGGTTTGAAGAATGTTTGTGACACACCCACCAAAGTATAATTTTGTTTGTTTTTTTTCCTTTTGGCATATATCTGCTTTGATTTTGAGATGAATTGATTTACTACAACTCTACTCTACAACTGTGTTTTGGTATGCTTGAGTTCAAAGGTTATGTTTTATGAATGGAAAAACTATATTCATTTTAATACGAAGTTTTTTTTCCAGGGCATTTGTTTATACTATCGTTTGTAACTAACTAGGATATTTTTGATTTCCATTTCCATAATCTTAGAACGTGGTTTTAGGCCTAACTCAACCCTAAAAGTTAACTCAAAGGCTGAGGGTTGCCCCCCATTTATATACTCTATATTGGCCTTATCTCTAGCCGATGTGAGACTTAGGTGTTTCTCAATACACTCCCTCACATCCAACTCTTTTGAGCTTGATGTGTGCATAACATGGTGGATGATTGAATGGATCTAGGATAGATTCTGATATCATCTTAGAATGTGAATTTGAACCTAACTCAACCCGAAAAGCTAGCTCAAAGGGTGAGGGTTGTCCCCCACTTATCTACTTTATATTGCCCTTATCTCTAGCCGACGTGGGACATGGGTGTTCCCAATACATAACAATATGATTTAATAATACACACTCATGTTTTCTGTGTCTATTATGTTAAAGATGATGCAATGCTATTTTATTGACCTTTTCAGGTTCTATACGAGTTAGAGCAGAAAGCAGAAGCAATTATAGATGAAAGAGGTATATCTTTTGTTGGATTGAGTGGGTGTTTATTAAATATGCTGTAAACTTAGAGAACACAAAGTCATTAAATCTCACTCCTACATTGCTCTCCTTAAAGTTTAACTAGAAAACAGAATGTAAGTCTGCATCTCAATTGTACTGCTTCGTTTCTTTGATTATATATCTAATGTGATGAATGAATCAATAGTGGGTGTTTGCTATTTATGTCCTTGCTCCTGTTTGTTGTCATTTAGGCAATGGTAGTCTTGTTATTTAAAGATTTCATTTTGCACTGCTTTGGCGAGTATATGAAGTGAGTTTTTGCTAGTAAGAGATGGTGATCAAGACCTCGTGCATCTACTTGGTCAAGAGGTATCCAAGAAAGATATTTTTATATACCTGAGATCAATTTTGCAAAAAGGTGGAGAGATTGATAAGAATGTAAATCATAGAATCAGAGTAGGGTGGATGAAATGGCGGAGTGCATTTGGTTTTTGTATGACCGCAAAATTCCTCTTAAGCTAAAAGAAAATTTCTATAAAACAACTGTAATACTTGCAATGTTATATGGAGCTGAATGTTGGCCAACACATAGACAATATGAACATAAAATAGGGGTAGCAAAAATGAGGATGTTAAGGGGAATCTTTGGTTATAGTAAGATGGATAAGACAAGAAATGAAGATATTTGATGAAAGGTAGTAGTAATACCGGTGGGTGGAAAGATGAGGGAACATAGATTGAGGTGGTTTGGACACGAAATGAGACAGCCCATGGATGTTCCCGTAAGAACAAAAATTTATTACCAAGAGCTCTACACAATGAGAGGTAAAGGTAGACTGAAACTTACCTAGGGAAAGGTAGTTAAATAAGACTTAATAGAGTGAGATATAGATTGGCGGACGGTGTGTCTTAGGACGGAATGGAGAAAAACTATAAGCTTGGTGTAGGGTTAGACCCGTTGTTATCTCTATGTTCCAGATGGTCCCTTTTTAGTCCTTTTCCTCTTCATCCCTCTCTTTCTTTTCCCCTTCTTTTCTTTTATCTTATTTCCCCTTTCCCTTCCCCTTCCACTTTTTTTTTTTCAACCTCCTCGTATCTATCATTGGGTTCATCTACCATCAGTCCTAATTAGCTTGGATTAAAGGTGCTGTTGATGTTGATTTGCACTGCTTTGGGAAAATACACAAGGATTTGATAATTCATTTTGAATTTTAAACTGGCTGTGTGAATTTTCATGTTTCAATATGATGATTTTTCAAGCAGGAATCACTTGTGCTTGATTTCACTGTAGAGGAAAAGCTATGCTAGCATGGTCATTTTGCATTGTTTGTTTATCATTGATGCTGTAGTTTTTCACTGAAATATATATAATATTGTGCTTGCAGTGGAACATGAAAAGATGGCTGACGCATACTCCTTGATGAATAAAAAATTGCGAAACTCCCTGAATGAAAATTCCAACTTAGAGAAAACCATCCAGGAACTGAAGGTTTAAACCATAAAATACAGTTTCACTACCTTTATTTTTGTTTACACGTGGATTTGCTTAGTTGTATCTTTTGCAGGCTGATTTGAAAAGGCGTGAACGGGATTATAATCTTGTCCTGCAAGAAACTGATGACCTTCGAAAACAGGTAAACAGAAACTCACTTTTTTTATATGTAACATTGTAATGGAATCATAGGAGATAGCTTCAAATAGCTTAACATATTGTGTTAGCAGAAGTACACTACTGTTTATAAATTTTAACTTCAAGCCTCAAGTAAATGATTATTTTTTGGTGCTTGTTTAGAACCCAACACTTTTTAGCTTGTTAAGAAGTAATTTTATTACCAAAAATTCTCACTGGTTGGACTTAATTTGTCTTACTGTAATATACTCGAGGTCATGATTGCATCTTCATTGCCTTGATTATGGTTCCTTATTAATTGATAATTGATTCTTTACAGGTGACAGTACTTCTGAAGGAATGCCGAGACATTCAACTTCGTTGTGGCTCAATGGGGTATGATATTGTTGATGATGCTTCAAATATTGCTTCAAGGACAAGTAAAGAGACTGAAGCTGAACATGTCATATCAGAGCACCTCGTAAGCTGTTTTTGGATTTATTTTGTCTCTTCTTGAACTCGTCTTTTCATTGTTACATGTGTTCAATTGAAAATTGGGATGTAGTTGACCTTCAAGGACATCAACGGACTAGTTGAGCAGAATGTTCAACTTAGAAGCCTTGTACGTAGCATTTCTGGCCATATTGAAAATCAGCAGGTGGAATTCAAGGTTTGTTGAAAAAAAAAATCTTTTGCTATCCTTATACATAACCTGCAAAGACCCTCAACCTCAAGTATTTGGTTGTTCTTGTCCTGTTAATTGTAGGAGAAGCTTGAAATGGAACTCAAAAAACATACTGAAGAATCTGCTTCAAAAGTTGCAGCTGTTCTGCAGAGAGCAGAAGAGCAAGGCCACATGATTGAAGCGCTTCATGCATCTGTAAGTCTATATAACATAATGTTTTTATTTGTAGTTCAAGATCTGTGACTTGGGGGAGGGGACATGGGTTTTTTTTGAGATAGGAGGAAATTACCTTACAGGTCCCTGTGGGATTAAAACACCAGACCCATAGAATGGTAACTGTAAGGACTCAGGTTTTAACTGTTGATCAGAATGCTCTGACTTATAATGTTCCACCTCTTTGATAATTGTCATATTTTTTACTTTGATTTTTGTTATTATGAAAAATGGTACCAACCAACTTTTTATTGTTGGGTGAATTTCATGTGTTGAAAAAAGTCTGTCAAACAGTGTGTTTACATGGTTACTAACATTCCTCTTGTTATGATACTCTATTCAGGCCTCTAAACTTGTACTTGTGATGTCTACTTTTTGTAGGTTGCGATGTATAAGAGGTTGTATGAGGAGGAGCATAATCTTCATTTATCTCGTACCCATTCCTCAGAAGCTCTTGCAGGTTTCATAAATATTATTTTGTTGGCATTTCCTTTTAATCTTCCACCCCTCTTGCGCAATCAATTTTTAATGAAAATTGGAGCTTTCAGAGTCTGTTAACAGTTATATTGTTTGAGATGAACATGATGCTTTGAATTCCCCACCCCCCAAAAAAAACAGCAAAAAGAAATGACATTTTGGGCAAAATCATCTTCGATGAGGTTGAGATGGGGCACATCCAAATGTTCAAATTTTCATAGAGAATGCAAAACTAGGCAGAAAAGCCTCGGGAAAAGATAGAATTATACTGGCTTGTCTATTTACAAATTTTCAGCAGTTGGGGCTTTTCATAGGCTTCAATGTTTGAACCCCATGATATCTTAAAGAAAATCAAACTAAAGCCAAATTGCATATTGTTTTGGCTACGACATTTAAAAGGGTGGTCTTGTTTTGATATATTCTATTTGTTCTCTCAAACTACTTCAATGTTCCCTTTTTTTTTAATTTCATTTTAATACTCATCAGTATTTCAATGTCTAGAGGTCTTGTAGATGGATCCTTGGACTGTCCTAGTTTGGGGTTTAACATTTTTCTTCTTTTGAAGGCATTATGATGTGGGACAACAGAAAGTTATGGATTTTAATTGATAATGATTGGGGTTTCATGTTGAGTCAAAGGAAGCAAAGGGGTATGTCAAAGAGTTATTGGATATAGATAAACATCAAGAGGCTTTGCCATGATTAGCATGAGTCATAAATGTTTTGGTGCTATGAATGTACCAAGGGTTTTGTGTTTGATGTGTTATAAGCAAAGTTGAAGGAAGAGGAGGATCAACAAGGGTTTGAGTGTTAGTAATAGAGCCAAGAAAAGCGCTTCAACATGCTCAGTAGGCTGAGGTTCGAACTTGCTTTTGATAATCGCAATGATCGGATGATAGTCGGACGAAAGGCCTTCAAGAATTGAGTCGACATGCTCCTGAAGCATAATCGGACATCCAACTGAGGCAAGCGAATTAGGGATCGCTCTGATCTGCGACAAGAATTCTCGTATCGACTTGCCTTCAAGAGTTGTAGCTTGAAGTTGAGTTCATAGTTGACACGCTATGGCTTGTGTTTGCTTGTGAAAATACTCTTGAATTCACTCCCAAACCTGATAGGAGTGTGCGCATCCTAAGCACACAAGATAAAATTGACATAGAGAGTGGATTGAAGCCACGTTAGAAGCACTTGGTCTTGTTGCTCCCAAACTTCATACGCTGGGTTTTCAATACCAGCTTCACGATCATCTTCAGAAAGGAAGTGTATTGGAATTTGTGGATTTGTGACAAATCGCTGAAGGCGGTCAGACTTGATAACTGGATCAACCTGTTGCCAGAGAAGGAAGGTTGAATCATTGAGCTTGTGTGCAATTGAGTTAGGAAATGAGAAAGAAAAAAGAAATGCATTCTGTTGTGATGCCATTGAAGATCTCACCAAGCTCTGGATACCATAATAGAGTTCTTAACAGAACAGAAAGAAGATAAAAGATGAAATCTAAGAGAGAAAAGTTAAGAATCAAGAAATTGTAATTGTTATTGGCACTGAACTTTGAGTTACAAGAGTATATATAGACTAGGGTAGTTAGTTATGACAGCTGTCAATAACTAACTAACTAACTAACTGAGGTAGATAACTAACTCTAATCCTAACTATCTTCACTTTAATGAGAATGCAGTTGAATACTGCAGCTCTCTATACAATACTCTAATAGTTAGTTTCTGGAAGAAGTTAGATTTGGGTAGCATAGTAAGTCTGAGTAAAATTAAAGTAGAAATTGAGAAATAGCAACAAAAGACCTGTTCATCCCACTTGAGTTCCCTTGGACATTTTGTGTAAGACATTGAGAAGGGAGTAAAATGCTGCTCTACCTTATCTGGTCTCAACAATTTAATGAATTCCTTTTCCTTGTAAGGTATATTTAAGCATTTAAAATTTTATATTTTGTATGGTATAAAAGAATGCAATTATAAAACAAGAAAAAAATAGCTTATGATCATATCGAAATTGAATTAATAAATTTACTTTATCATTGATATGGTATGGACTTTCTGTGAGAATTTTTTTATTTTAATAATCCAATGAAAGCATATACTGGCATGCATACATTCTACCTTTAGCATTAAAACATTAAAACTTTAAAATGCCTTCTGGGTTCAAATTTTAGATATAATCCTGGTCACTTGGATATAAACTCTTGCCAAAGAAGAAGGAACATTAATGAATGTGTGATGTATGATTTCTTCCGTGTCTTTTTTCTTTTTGTGTGTGTGGCTATAATAAAGTGCTTACGGGTTCTGCCTTAATTTACTGGTCAATTACTTGAAAATTCTTTGTATCTTTGCATGTTGGTTATGCTTGTTTGTTGGCCGAGAAATGTGTGTAATGCAATTATATTGATTTAGTTTTTTGCTTGCTCAATTGGTTGTCCTCATGTGATCCATGTTTGGGCTTTCAGCTAGTTTTAGGTTGGCTATTGAGGACCTAGCACAAGCTATGAGACCACAGGCGGATTTAGAATTTTCTTTTTAACTGATTGTAATGGCATTGTGTAATCCATGTAGCTGCCTTTCCTGGTAGGATAAGGATATTGTTGTTGATTGGTTGTGCTTGTTTCCATAAGTATTTTTTATTGTATTGTGAAAATTGCTGATATGCATTGAATAATGATTTCTTAATGGATCTTTAGATCTGTAAGCTAATGTAGATTAGCTTTGGTTCTTTGTTTGATTATTGTCAGACAGGTGTCTGCCCCTTATACTCTGTCGGTATCTTATATTTTATTGATTCTGGATTTTTCAGCTGTTGCGGAAGTTGGAAGAAACAACCTTAAGACTTCAATTGAAAGTTCACAGGTAAAGATAATGTTGGGACACTTTTGAAAAAATTACTTCTAATCTCATACTTCTTGTCAAGGATCACCTTCGTCAAGAAAATTATGAATGGTTTTATTGTGCTCTTTGGGCTTGAAGTGTGTAGAATGCATAGGTCTCTTATTCTTTGTGCTGAAATTACACTTTTATATTGTGAAGAATATAAGGTTGTGTTAATTATGTAAAGTTGATTTGGTCATTACTTGCATCTAAATTTATTGCTTAATTGTGTTGTACTGCTTGACACTAATCGTGTTTTACTGCTTGACATTATGGTGTTGTGGCCCATTAATTTTCTTTCTGCTTTGACATCATGTAAAGAACCAACTCTCATATAAGCTATAGTTATTCGGTGAATTCTCATGAAAGGTTCTTTATCTAATACTTATATTGTGTGTTGTTTTCATTACTATAGGAGGCTGTTAAGAAGTCCCTTGAAAAAGCTGCTGAGCGTGTGAGATGCCTTGAGGATGATTTAGCAAAGTCTAGGTACGGTTTCAAATTTGCTATATTTTCAGAAAAATATGGCATAGATTTCATAATTTTTTTTAGAAACATGGTTGCTTGTAGTAATTCTAGACTTCTTATAAATGCTACCACTATGTTTTTTTTATCCGCTGTTATGTATTAACTTATTGTGTCTAGTTGGCTGAAAAGAGAAGATTATAATAATCAACCTAATCATATGCTACTGAATTTAACAGTAAAAGGTACGTAGACTACTAAACTGCAGCATGGTTCTATAAAGTTCCTGCTGTGTACAGGATCTAGGGAAGGGTCCATCCTAATGTGGGTGTATGACAGGGCTGCATTACCTGACATGATGACAACTCCAACCTTGCACCTTGGCTTCCCTTCTTGATTACTGGTTATATAAAATAACATAAACTGCTTTTATAATTTTTAATCTGCTAACCATGGAGAAGTAATTTAAATTCAGTTCTCGGAACTCTCAAAATTTGTTTGGTTTGAGTTGTAGTTGATGTAACAATGATTTTTATAATTTCAGGTTATTTATTCTTAATCCCTTGTAATAATGAAGTTTTTCTTGTTCACCGAACTATATTCCCTTTTTCATTCTTTGATTCATATTATTTTCATTTTTTAAAGCAATTATAACCAAGTAATCTTAATGCTCATTAGAGAAATAATATTTGGATTACTAAATTGTTGCATGATCCTTTTACAGATACCTGCATGCTTTCTGTATAGCATGTAATGTATGGGTTCTAAATCTGAACTTGTGTCTTCAGGAGTGAGATTATTGTATTACGATCAGAACGTGACAAGAGTGCACTTGAAGCAAATTTTGCTAGAGAGAAACTTAATGACGTTATGAAAGAATTTGAACATCAGGCAATTACTTGCCCATAATATTAAGTGCTTTTTCCTTGTATACCCGTGTTGTACTAAATTATGAATTTCTGATGACATTTTAGAAAACTGAAGCAAAAGGCATTTTAGAAAGAAATGTTGAGTTTTCTCAGCTGGTTGTTGACTACCAACGAAAATTGCGTGAAAGCTGTGAGTCATTGATTGCTGCTGAGGAGCTTTCGCGGAAGCTTACTATGGAGGTTAATACTTTGTTCATTATAAATATTGGGCTATTTGAAATTTTATGAACTTTTGAGCTGACATGTACATTTTTTTTATGGACCCGTATCATTATTTCAGCTGTCAGTTTTAAAGCAAGAAAAGGAAGTCATATCAAATGCTGAAAAAAGAGCATCCAATGAAGTTCGCAGTTTGTCTGAAAGGGTGCAGCGTTTGCAGGTCAGCATTGTTGTTATTTTCCAAATATTGTTATTTTTCAATTTTCTTAAATTTGCATATTCTTACACAGTTACACTTGCTATTGCAGGGTAGTTTGAGTACCATACAGAGTACTGAGGAAGTTCGAGAGGTAGGTTATTATCATCAACTTGTGTTACTTTCATGTTTCTATAAAATTTCTATCTATATGATTCTTTTTTATTTGAAAAATGTAGGAAGCAAGAGCTGCAGAGAGGGTTAAGCAAGAAGAATATATAAAGAAATTGGAGGTTTGTTCTATTGTTTCCTTATAAATACTTAATATTAATTGGTTAATCACAATTTTGTTTCCTTAACTAGTGCATATTTGGTGTTTTTTTCATGATTTTTTGTTATGTCTATCATAATTTATTACTTTTCAGAGGGAATGGGCTGAGGCCAAGCAAGAGTTAAATGAAGAGCGGGAAAATGTGCGGAGATTCACATCAGATCGGGATCAGGCCCTAAAAAATTCTCTGAGACAGGTTGAGGATATGAGCAAAGAGTTAGCTAATGCATTGCGTGCAGTTGCATCTGCTGAATCAAGGGCTGCTGTTGCTGAGGTATATGTTTTTCTTTGCTCTCTTTTGTATAGCTTATTCTTCTTAAAGTCTTCACAAATGGTAAAGATTAACTTCAAGCTCTATACACAGGCAAAACTCTCTGGTCTTCAAAGAAAGATGGGTTCCACAGATGACAAGGTTTGCTTCTGGGATTGGTTTTGTTAATTTGTGAAGTGTGTTGTTGATGGTGGTTCTTTGAGAATTATTAGGGTTAACACTCTTTATGTTTTAGTTTGTAGAACTTTCATTTGAATATCATTTCCAGTTTCCAAGTAAAAATGTTTGTGGGCATTTTAAGGCTCCTATTTTTCATGGAAAGAAGAAATTTATTAGATGTGATAGAAATAAAGAGTGACCAAGAATCTGAGAGATGCAGGAGAAAGTTAATGAAAAGTTTACAATGTGATATATATTTTCTATTCTGTGTATCTGAATGAATTGACTGAACTTCTAACAGCTTCTTTAACATTCATTGTTGGTATCATTACTCGGATTCCTAACTGAAATCTAATGATTGAAACTGATTACTAGCTAGGCTGACAGCTTGGCAAGCTACACATAACAGGAAAAAGGGCAACCTAGCGCATGAGACTCTCCCCTGAGGTCTGGGGAGAGTAATTTATGCAGCCTTATCCATGCAAATGCAGAGAATGTTTTTACCAATATTAAAACTCTAATCCATCTGCTTCTCTATGATGTACTAATAGTATCTACATGCCACTCTTTATGGTCAAGTGGCTTGTTATAGATTCATGACGTGTTATATAACTGCTGGAAGTTAGAAGTGTTTTGCATCCATTATATTGAAGTCCAATTTTAGTAGTTTTGCTTCCATGAAATCGTAATATTTGTGCTCTTAATTCTAACCTACTGTATTATTGAATGTAGCTTGTCGAAATAGGTGGAGTGAGTGGACCTTCCACTTTATCAAGTGATGAGGTGGGCATACATTTTTATATATCAATTTCACTTTAGTCTTGCACATTTTCTTATGCAATGTTATGAAAAATATGAAATATACCAATCTGTTGAGATTATTGAAGTGTGCACAGTACTCAGTTAAGTAAACAGTATGGGCAAATGACAAGACCTTGTGTGGGAACTCTTGTATTGCCCCCAGAAAAGATGTGTGTTTTTAGGGGGGGTTGTGTAAAATGGACTATTCAATGATTAGTTAGAATTGTTCCCAATCTCATTGTGCTCCTTTCATGCATTTGGTGTACTATCTGATGGAGTAATTTTTCATTTCAATAATGTGCATTATAAAAATAAAATTTGGTTTGTCACTTCACAATAAGATCCTGATTCCTTCTGGCTGGATTTGTCTATGATGGAAAAGAATTCCAGATTCAATGTCACAAATTGAATTAGGGTTCTCACGAGTCATTGTAAAACTATGGACGGTACCTTTGCAAGGTCTGGAATAATTGTAATAGAGACTTGAAAGTGGGAATTTGTACCTATTAAGATGTTATAATTGCACCTTGAATAATTTGGACACGTGAAACTTTAGCAATATTGGTGTTAGAGGAGTTGATAAGATGTAGTCCAATAATTAGGGGTGGGCCACAAAAGACTTAAAAGTGAACCCACTAAAAGGGTTTAGATCTAAATTCTTAAAATGTGGGTTTGGGCCTAACTTGACTCAAAAAGCTAGCTTTTAAGGTGAGAGTTGCACCTCACTTATATACTCTTTCTTGGCCTTATCTCTAACCAATGTGGGACTTGGGTTTTTCCCAATACATCCCCTCACGCCCAACACTTTCGACTTGATGTGTGGATAACATGGTGGGCGACCCTTTGAATGGATCTATGATAGGGTTTGATACCATCTTAAAATGTGGGTTTGGGCCTAACTCAACCCCAAAAGCTAGCTCTTGGGGTGAGGGTTGCATCTCACTTGTATACTCTATCTTGGCCTTATCTCTAGCCAATGTGGGACATGTGTTTCTCCCAATATAAATGATCTCTTGTAAGATTTGTTTTTGGACAGAATGCAGTGGCATTAAATAAAAATGTACCACTGTTTGGACAGTGAGAAACTGAGAGAAAGTAAGCCAGAGAGAGAGAACAGTTTTTTTTTAAAAGGATTTTCTTAAGAGAGTTGTTGAAGACTCTACAGTGGTGATCAGTAATTATAAGAGAAGGAACTAAACAATGTTATTAACTATAACTAAATCAGCTACATGGTAAGCTATCTCTAATAGCTCAAATGAGTTGTGCAAGAAAAGATTTTCAGGAGCACTGCTTCTACTTTGTTTTCTGTTTTATTTACTCTGCAAAAACTATACTTGTGATTGTGCTTGACATTTTCTCCCGCAACTTAATTTAGGTTGTTGCTGAATTGCAAAAGGCAAAGGACGAGATTGAAAAGTGGAAAGAGGAAGCGCATGCCAACAAAGCTCACATGCTGCAGGTTATTATTATATTCAAACAAATTATATTTAATTTGTAATTAAACTAACTTCTTGTGTTTAAATTTTACAATGAAGTATAAGAGCATTGCTGAGGTGAATGAAGATGCACTGAAAGAGATTGAAAAGGTGCATGAGAAATTTAAAACAGAGGTATTCTAGCATATTGAATCTTCAAATATGTCTTCCAGTCAATTTTTCTATTGTACTTAATGTATTTTGTCTGTCTTGTTAAAAAAATAGGCTGACAATGGCAAGAAAGATCTGGAATCTGAACTTAAGTCACTAAGAGAGAAGATGTTAGAGATTGAAAATAATTCTTCTTTGAAATATGAAGAAGTTGCTTCTGAAACTGTGGGAAAGGAAGAGGCTCTTAAATCTGCTATGGCTGAAATCACAAATCTTAAAGAAGAAATTTTAACCAAATCGTAAGTTGTATCATGTTGCTGCACTGTTAAATTTACTGCTTGTTGGTTTCACATCCCTTACATTTTTTTGTGTGTGTAGTTCTCAAATTTCTGCAATGGAAATTCAGATCTTGGGTTTCAAAGAAAACCTGGACAGGGAACATCAGAAATGGCGGGCAGCTCAAACCAATTATGAAAGACAGGTACATGGACATGGTTCTTAAAATATGCTTATTTGATTAAACTGTTGCATGATGATTTTGCTCGGCTGTCTTATTTTGACCAATCTGATTTACCATTTTTATTTGACTGATATTATAATATTTAGATTCAACTAGCTGCAAAATATTTAATTGGATGTTGGTTTTATTTATTGACTGTGTAAAGAAACCAGAGAAGAGAGAGAAAAGAGGAATTCCATTTCAATGTTGAATCTAATTCTTATTCAGAGAGAGCTTACAACTCAGATATATATACAGAAGTTAGCTTCCACTAAAAGCCAAGCTCTAACTAACTAACTCCAGCTGTCACAACAGAAATGACAGCTGTTAGCTATTCTAACTGTAATGCTGATTCAGAGAGCTGGCTTAGCTTTTACTCTATTACTGTATGAATTATCACTCAGTTTTTTAGGAGTTGCTTTTATTTGTCTTCAATTTTTTTTTTTCTTTTGTTTTGTCCATAGTAGTTAATAATGGCCTGCGGCTGTGATGGCAGTGGAGCGGTGAAATGGTGGTACATAATTATTTATTATATAAAGAAAAATATATATATTTTTTGTGAAGATAACAGACAAATATATAAAATATAATAATATATATAAACAAAAGATATATAAATAAAATGTTTTAATTTAATAAAATGAATATAATAATAAAAATATATAATATATATAGTTAAATTAGCAGCCATCCTGCAATCCCATTTTTGGGATCGGCCACTTTTCAATCATGATTTGGAACAGACTACTTAATGTTTTCCTTTATCACTTTGTTCTTGTTGAGCATATATTTTACCGTATGACCTTTTGTATTCCTATATCACTTTGTTTCTCAAATAAAATTTCTTATGTCAAATAATAGTTTGTCTGCTTAATGTGCTTATGAAAGTGCAATTCATGCTGAAATCCATTCATTGTTGTCTGAATTATTAATCTTTGAGGATGTGAATATGTTTTTTCGAACCAATTTTGGAAGCTGTTGGATACAATATATTGCATTATCTTTGCTTATTTCAATTTCTTTTCATTGTTTTTAATCTTAGATGTTTCTTATTGTTCAGGTTGTTCTCCAGTCCGAAACTATTCAGGAGTTGACAAAAACATCTGAAGCACTAGCCTTGCTGCAGGAGGAGGCATCTGAGTTACGGAAACTAGCCAATACTCAGAAAATTGAAAATGTAAAATTTTTCGTATTCAATTCATAATATAGATTTATTATCCGTTTCTTTTTCAATACTTTAGCACCAGTACATTTAATTTTTCTTTGTTTATATTTTTTTATTTTATTTTCTGAGGTGTTTATTGTAGCCCTTATGATACGTTTGTTGCTTTGATTTTGCTGTTTTGGTAGATTATCATCAGATTGACATACAATAACTTCTGCTGCTTTGCTTTTTGAGTGTCAAGTAGTTTAAAAAGGATTCAATACCTTAAATCCTAGTGATTTTTTTCTTCCCATGAACTGTTTATTAATTCTATTTGAAGTTAGACACACATGTACCCCAGAATAAAGGAGTAGTTGTTTATTTTGTAAGTTATGAGTGGAGAAAAAGATGTGTGTTTATTAATTCTAAAATGAAGCATTTGGTTTTAGTTATTGATGGAGAAAAAAGAGATAAAAGATAATCAAAAGCTCAATTGATATTGACTGAGATGCATTATAATTTAGTGTTTTATTTGTTATATGTATGTGTGTGTAATCCATTGTATTAACCCTTCTCTATGCAAATAATCTAGCTAATTAGTGAGACAAATCATGATGAGAGAAAGAGGAAATAGTAAAATGAATCCTTAAGGATTATCTAAGATATGAATTCTAACTCTCTCCCTCAAGTTAAAGCTTAATAAGCTTTAAGCTTATTAAAAAATAATCTTTTTTCTTATATGGAAAACAAACAAGCCCTAAACCTAGAGGTTAGGGCTAGAGCAATCTAGAAATTGAGCACAACCACCAAGCAACTAGAGGGACACAACTAACCAACGCGGGTTGGGTATAGTGGAAGGGGCAAGTCCATCACACCGTGGCGAACCCAGGCGCAAATTCCTGTTGGGAGAGGTGTCCACATTTAGTGCACGACTATACCTTGTACAAGATTGACTCGAAGGAAGATACTTGTGAGAAACAAAAAAGCCAAACGAGAGAAGGGGCTCAATATACCAAGTGCAGCCGCAAACAAGGACATAGGAAGCAATCCGCAACTCCCAAGCAATCAAAACAAGAGGGGCATAACAAACGAAAATGAGGGCAAAGCCACCACAAGTGTATTTTCTAAGAGAGATTCAAAGACCAAACTGGGTCAACAAAATCAGTGAGCGCTAAAAAACAGTAAAGCAAAAACTTTGTGGTGCATCCAAAAATCCATGTGAGGCAGTGGATGTGTAGTAGAACAAAAAGATGAAATTGCCGAAGGAGACACACCCAACAAAAGGTCTGAAATTGGGGATTTGAGCCCAAATCGGGACATAGAACAGGCAAGTTCAGCAAAGGGGATGAAGGCCACAACAGAGCATCAACTGTGGTGGCAAAAAAAGGTAGATCTAAACTTGTTGGAATAAGGATACAACACAAACGAAAGAGGACTTTTTGGATTTAACATTTAAGAGGAAAGTTATTGATAACTGAACAATTTCATATTTTCAGAAACATGACAATGAAATTGTAAACTGTAGGTTGTGGAGGGATGATGGTATTGCTACGATACCATGTTGAAGTTACATAGTTTTAGATATTGAGGGAGAAACAAATGATGGCTGAGTTGATATTATTGGGAAGCCGCCTTAATAGCGGTCACCTCTAGGCCACCATAGCAGCCTCTTTGGGGTCTGCCTTAATTGCAGCCTTAACTGTGGTGGTTTAGTCTCCCATCGACTAAAGATATGGCTTAAGTAGAGCTTATAAAGATTGGGCAGTCTTCACCTTGCAACCTGGTTTTGTGGGGTTGCATTAGGCCTAAGTTCAAATTCTAATAGATATGAACTCAAATATTATCCAATTAAGAAAACAAATCATGATAGATGATATCTAAACTAGCCGGATTAAGAATACAGCACAATAAAGGACTTCTTGGAATTAAGGAGAAAGTTATTGAAAACAAAACAATTCCATATTTTTAGGATACAATGAAATTGTAAATCACAAGTCAGGGAAGATGGTATCGTTATGATACTATGAAGTTGTATAGTTTTAGATATCAAGGGAGGGATTCCATATTGAGGAAGAAAAAAGTGATAAAAGATATATAAACGCTGAATTGATATTAATTCAAATATTTGCTAATAAGGAAAACAATTCATGATAAGATAATTATATATGGTGGCTAAAGGATATGATAAGATATTTTCATATATTCTAGTTAAGTACCATTATTCCTAGGAATTTTGCTGATAATGTACATACAACTATTAAAGTGTGATTGCAATGTAGTGGTCAATATATGTGATTCATTGAAAATCATTATAATCGATTTGTGCATCCAGAATGTATGATGGCCATTGATTGTTATTTTTATTTTAAAGTTTCTAGCTATATATTATAGTTGCCTCAATCAAAGATCCCACATTGACTACTGGTATGACTAAAATAAAGTATTTATGTGGGGTCATCCCTCACCTCTTGATCTTTCTTTGGGGTTATTTTAGGTCTAAATCTAAATTCTAAGATAGTATTATAGCCTATCCTAACGATTGCTTTGAGCCTATTGGACCACCCATTATTGGATCACCTGTCGATGGCTAGTCCTGCAAACTTCATGCTTGAGATGTCCAGTACAAGACATGACAGAGGTGTGATGTAGATCCCACATTGAAGAGTAAATAATGTAGAACAAACAGAACAATATAAGGTACAAAGAAGAATAAAGCTTGAGTCTTTTGAGAGTAATAAGAAGCAACCTCGCCCCAACATGTTTACTCTGTCCCATTGGGCCAAGCTCTTACTGTTATTGCTAATTCCTCTTGATATATAATTTATTATTGCTTGAGGATATGCTGATGTGAGCTATGGAAAATAACTATGAAAGAAATGTTTATTGATATACTGGTTTGCTTCCGCACTTGTCACTTTCCCCTTCAACCTTGAATACTTGCTACTTTACCTGTTTTCCCTTGTTCTTCATGTCATTTTTGGATTTGTACCAATTGTTTTGTCTCTGCATATTTTTTTATGGGTTGCTTTCCATATCATGAATATAAATCTGACAAAGTTTTGGATTACAATTCGCGTGTTTGACAGAATGAACTAAAGGCTAAGTGGGAAGATGAGAAGGTACAACTAGAGAAGTCTAGGAATGATGCTGAGAAGAAATACCATGAAATCAATGAACAGGTGATTGAGAATATCTTTCTTGACTATTTTTTATGTGCTTCAGTACAAAAGGAAACCTTTTGCAGTTAACTGTTGATTATGCATTATAGATGCTTACATATAAGGTTTATTTGCATAGCTTTATTATGTTAATATAATATTGAATGAATGCTACATGATTGTTTCCTTACTGTCAAAATTTTTTGGTCTCTAATTTGATTCATCTGGGTAATGAGTTACTAATATTGTTAATGTTACTATTAATGTACAACTGGTATAGGTATTGTTTGAGTTTGTCTGGGATTGGACAATGTTGCTCCCTTTATGTCTTTTCATTTTCTTGTGTTAATTTCCTCTTCTCTTTTCAGAGGATTCCTAATCCTTATGTTGATTTCCCATCTTAATTCACTTTTTTCTCATCTGTTCAATTGCATTTGTTTTGGTGAGTTAGATGTATATTTTTTGGAAAATTTTCCATGGTGGGAGATGTATTGATGATTTGTATGCTGAGGATTTTTATTGCATAGAAGTCAGATCTGCATATGACATCATGTTTGCTTGCAGTGATTTCCTACACCTATTATTGTACCATACTAGTTTCTATCATTCTATTTCATAATTTGTTTTTACATTTTTCAGAATAAAATACTACATAGTCAACTTGAGGCTTTTCACATTCAATGGGCTGAGAAGGAGCGTAACACTGCTGGTATTTCATCTAGAAGTAGTAGTGCAGATGCCTTTGGTGATGCTGGTCTTCAAAACGTGATTAATTATCTCAGACGTTCCAAAGAAATTGTACATATCTGTGTCTTAATAAATTCCCTTCTATTTGTATGTTCATCTCATGGTTATCTAATAATGTTTCTGTACTTTTACAGGCAGAAACAGAAGTTTCATTGTTAAAACAAGAGAAGCTGCGATTACAGTCACAGGTAAAATTTTGTACTTCTTTCTTATGTTTCTTCCAAGATAAAGAATAAATTATTTATCAAGTGTTCATAATTAATATTTATATAAAATTCTTATATTTATATTACTGGTTATTACCTAATATATTATTCCAAATTGCACCAGTTGGCTGACACGAGTAATACCTTCTCTTTCAATCTTTACGGATAGATTTATCTGTAACTCAATCCAATCTCTTTTCCAGTCGCTATTTCTCTGCAAATTTGAAGTGGTGATAATTGTATTTGGATTTTTAAGGATTTGCGGATGGGGGTGGGGGTTTTGTTATTGTATTTTCTTGCCTATTTCTGTATAACTTCTCTCGTAAAAAAAATTCCCAACTCCAGTTTCAAAGAGATTCATTATCTCTACTGTTACTGGTGACTTAGGCCCTGGATATGTATGTTGCTGTATGTTTTGGTTTCGGATGCTATTTTAACAGCTGCCTCTCCCCTTCTGATGTTCACCGCCAAAAAGAGCTTGTATACTGTTTAGTCATACAAAATCAGTTGTAACAACAGTCTTTTGCTTTTTCGTGTTTATGCCGGCATTTGAATCTCATTTGGATATAAAAGACTTCATTTTATTATTTATATTTGGGAATGATCCTGTTCATGTGAAGGGTCCTTTTTTTTTTTTTTTGGTCAAGGCTCCTTATAATAAACTTGACTTTTGAATTCAGTTTCTTGTCACCTTGTATGAATTTATTCTGTGTATTTAATGGTATAATCTTATCGAATCCTTGGGTTTCTGTAGCTTGAGAGTGCTTTGAAGGCAGCAGAGTCTGCACATGCATCACTAGAAACTGAGCGTGCAAAATCAAGATCATTTTTGTTTACCGAAGAAGAGTTCAAAGCATTGCAGCTTCAGGTGGAGAATCCTATCATCATAATCCACTTTTCTTCATTATCTATGGCTTGTTTCTTGATGACATAAATTGATATTTTTCACTGAAGTGTTTCCTAATGATGTTATGTTTAATCCAATGATGAGCTGATTTTTTAAAATCATTTGCAGGTCAGAGAAATGAGCTTACTTCGTGAGAGTAACATGCAGCTCAGGGAAGAAAATAAACACAATTTTGAAGAATGTCAGGTATATGGCTTTGCCGATTACCTATTCCCATTTTGTTGTTATTCCAACACAGAGTTCAATAAAACGTTGCGTACTAATGGGCTAGGAAAAAAAATTTTTGTATTCCTCTCATATCTCCTCTTCTATACTATTTCTTGCTTCATAAACTTATCTGTGTGACTTGTCACAATAGCATGATGTAGTTTATGTTAGTTGAAATATATTTTGGTAAAATCTGTTGCATTGTTTAGTGTTTTCCTTTTACTGATACAGAACTTTTTTGGCTTATTAGAAATTGCGTGAACTAGCACAAAAGGTTAGAGGTGAGACAGAGAACTTAGAGAATCTCCTAAGGGAAAGAGAAATTGAGCTTCAACGCCATAAGAATGAAATTGAAACATTAAAAATGGAAAAAGATAATCTCAATAAGAAGGTTTCTGAGGTATTTTCTTTTCAAACCTTGACAAATTTTTTTTATTATAATGTATTACTGTGTCTTTGATCTACATTATTTATTTTTTATTTTTTGCAGTTGCTTGAAAGGAGTAAAAATGTTGATGTTGAGGATTACGATCGAGTGAAGAAACTTGCTAGAGAAATCCAGGTTGTTATTTTAACATGAATTGTTCATTTTAATGAATATTCAGGCATCTCTCAACCTTGAAGTTGTCTAGCACAGTTTATCATTTAATACATGTTTGGTGTTCCTTTTCGCATACATAAAATCAGTTATCTAATGCCTGGTTTGTTTAGTAATTTAAGATTACTTGGTTATCAAACTTGGTCTGTCTATACAAAAACTAATATGAACTCTATCCTAAATAAAATCATGCTATTCATTTTGAAGATCTATGGTAGAATTGAGATTCAAATTGTTCTTTCTGGACTTTCGTGTCTCCTTCCATTGTCTACTTTTTGTCACTCAATTAAGCTTAAAGCAAGAGAAGAATTAAGCTACCTTTGTTTTGCCGATCCTCTTCTCCTTTTCTAATTATAGTTTTGTGTTGCTATTTTCTTAATTGCTGAACAGCACATATAGGATAACATATAATTCCATTCCCAAAAATTATAACTATATTTAGAATACCAATGGAGCTAAAAATCAGATTGAGCGGTTTTGAAATTTGCAAGAAACTTTTAAGTTTTCTTAGATAGATAGATGCACACATGGAGAAAGAGATAGCACTGTTCTCTTTCTATTTATTGTACTCAATTTGAAGTGAGTTGCCATTATTTTTTCTAGAATTTATTATCTTTATACTTTATCTCATCAGGATAAACTAAGAGAGAGGGATGCTCGGATTGAGGAACTTGGTAAAAGTCTATCAGAAAAGCAGGAATCTGTTTCATGCCTAGAGAAAGATCTTTCAAACTGCCGATTGGAGCTTGCAGAGAGAGAGAAGAGAATTAATGACATTCTGCATAATGAGGTCTCTGAGATACTCTCTCTATCTTTGATGTTTGAAGAAATATTTTCTTTATTAACATTTTGTTGCGCTATGATTAAAACAGGCTAACCTAAAACTTGATTCGGAGAAGCATAGGAAACTGCTGGCTCAGTTTAAGGTGCATGGAAATTCTTATCTTTGAAAGTTCTCTGGATAGTTGTATATTCCTTTATCTATATCTATCTATCTATCTATCTATCTATCTATCTATATATATATATATATATATATATTCACATTGCTTTTTTTTTCCTACCATCCTTTTCCAGAAGAGGATTGATGTTTTGTCAAGGGAAAAGGAAGACCTAGGTAAAGAGAACCAACAACTTTCTAGGCAATTAGATGAAATTAAACAAGGTAATAATCTTTTGTTTCCTAATCTCTTCCTTCCTTGCTGTCTGTTTATATTTCTTTTCTAATCTGCTATTGTGGCTGGAATTTATTGTTAAATTTTCATGGTGTATATCAGGGAAAAGATCAACATCTGATACAACTGGTGAACAAGCGATGAAGGAGGAAAAGGATACAAGAATACAGGTTCATTTGGAACAGTGGTTTTGATTTTTCTCCGTTTTCTTTTTGGGGACATGCAACCCTCTTTGTCTTAATTTTGCTTGTCATTTTCTGTTTCCTAGATTCTGGAGAAACATCTGGAGAGACAGAGAGATGAATTAAAGAAGGAGAAGGAAGAGAGTCGTTTAGAGAGAAGTAGACGACTGAAGACTGAAAAGGCCATAAAGGACTCTTACAACAATGTTGAACAGGTTCCACCCCTCACCCACCACCCGCTTGCTTTTTATGTCCTGTACCTTTTAGCAACTTATTTGATTTTAATTTCTTGTACGGTTTGCATATGCTAAAGGGTATTCAATGATTATGGTATACTCCCTCTGGTCTTAAATATAAGAAAAAAAAAAACCTTTTTCTTGGTTTCAAATATAAGAAAATTTCAACTAACTTTACCTTATTTAATGCTACTATCTCTAAAATATTCTTCATTTAATTGAGGTGCTAGTTTCAATGTCTCTTTCTTATTCTTCATACCAAGTTCCAATGAAGTGTAAGTTGGAGTAAAAATTATTATATTTTTATTGAAATTGATGCAATTAAATGTGGTTAATTAACTTTCTAGTTAGTGTGACATTTTTCTTCTTATATTTGAGACCAGAGGGAGTAATAGTTAAAATACCTTCTCATAATGGAATTATTTAAATTTTGGTTTTAATAAAGCCTATTATTTTTTGGACCCTTGTAGCTTCCCCTACCCCTTTGTGGGATATGATTGGTGGTGGTGACTAAGCTATTAGAAAAAAGGTGGGTAAATATTTTGTGTGGAGAATAAATACATGTCTTGCCCCCACAATCAATTGTTGAACTCCTGCTTTTGAACCAAAATGTAGCTAGGTTCAATGTTTTCTTAACTCTTTAAGTCTTGAACTTTCCTCTACTTCAATGTGGAAAGGATAATGTTTAGTGAGATTGCTCATGTGCATATAATTTTCAGAATGTTTTTGATGAAAATTTGACTCAATTGAGTGCTCATGTTTTTTTTTTTTTTTTTTTGAAAGTTTTTTGCCTTCATTACTTGTATAAACTGTGATTCGTGTCCAAGTACCTTCTGTGTTACTTCCGGTCTCAATTGCTTACATACAGTGATGCAAATGCAATTGTTCTTTATATTAGCATCGGAAGAATGCAGTTTTCGTTCCTTTGCTTGTTACAATGATTTATGAGGATTACTTTTTAGAGGTGAAATGTTTCAAGTTCAGAGTGAAAGAATTAGGCCATCAAATTCGCCTAAGCTATCTGTATATGTGTGTGTGTGTGCCTTTAGAAGTTATTAAGCTTATTCTTCAACTTTTGACATGCAAATACATATTTGTTGTCCAGTTCTTCGACCATAAGATATATTATGTGTATTTTCTTCACTCCTTTTATTGATTTATTTACTTTCAGGAGAAAATAAAATTGATTATTGAAATTGAGAGGTATAAGGCGTCTCTGAAAAGGTTATCTGATGAAGTTGAAAAGCTTAAGATTGTTATTGGCAATCTTCCTGAGGTAATGATTCAAATTTGGTTTATTGTGCAATCAAACTAATGTTGAACAGATAGACATGGTTTAGCATGCAGGGGTTATTTTTTATGATTATGTTCTGAGGCCTCATCACTTGCTTATATATTTGAGTCAATTATTTTAGAGCGGAACTCTTTATCCTCCTTTTGTTTTTGTATGATTTTTCTAGGGTTCAAATGTGGTTCAACTTCTTTCTGGATCCAATGTTGATGACTTCACTGCTCCTTACATATCTGCTGTGGAAAGTTTTGAAAAGGAAGCTCAGTCAGTATTTCGTGAGCTTGGAGGTCGTGGTAATCTTGGAGATGCAGCAATTACGGATGGTTCAACAGCTGCTACAGGTTATTTCATTTATAATGTTGTGCAGATCAAGTTTGTTGAATAAGTGCTATTAAAGAAGAGTAGAATAATGATTTTAAACAGAGAATACAGTTTTCAAGAATTACTAGTAGCGGTTCTCTACATAAGCTAACCTTGTACCTCTGGCTATATTAATGGATTGACTACAACATGACAGGTTCTCTTGTCCATCCTCAATACCAAGGCATTACATCTTCAGTGGCCCCTGGAGCTAGCGGTTTACCACCTAAAGCCACTGGAGAAAGTGAGAAAAGACTGGCATTACCCAAAGCTAGTGTGGAAACTCGTCGAACAGGTAGGAGATTGGTCAGGCCTAAACTAGTAGAGAAAAGTGAGAAAAGACCTGAGGAGCTTCAAGGTGGTGACGCAGAAATGTCTGATGCCGAAGGACCAGGGGGCAAGCCTGGGCAGTCTAGTGACACAGAAACTAGTAGTGTTGTTCAATCATCTCAACAATTGGCTCGTAAGCGTGTTGCTCCTACCTCCACTTCTGAATTACGTGAAGAATCAGTTGCAGCTGGTGAGAAGAGCTCTGATGTCTTGAAGAAGTCGAAAGGATCTGAGTCCCCAGAAGAGAATACAGAAGAACAACCTGCTGCAACTCTGGAATTTACTGGCAGTCACCCAGTCACTGAAGAATTATTTGATAGCAGTGACATGCCCCAATGCCAAAATGAGGAGGTTGATGAAGCTCAAAATGAACATGGTGAAATTGCTGTTGGGAATGATGAGGAATCCAAAGATCCACAGCACTTGGATGGTACTGGTCAAGAGGAATTACAAGCTGACAAAACTGGAACTTTCGAAGAGAATCAAGATCAACCAGTTGATACAAAAGTGCTGTCTGATGAGATGCAGAGGGATCAGACAGACCCAGACAACCAGCAGTCAACATTGGCGCCCAGTGGTGAAAGAGAAGAGGGAGAATTGATGCCAGATACTGGAGATCTAGAGGGTGCTAGTGATTTGTCTAACATTGCGGAAAACCAAGAATCTCGAGAAGGTCAATCTGAGTCTGCTGCAACCCCTGAACGTTCCCCGGCTAGGGTTGATGATGATGCTCTAGAGGCCGGTGAGATTAATTCTCCTGAGCTTTCAAGTGATGATAAAAATGATGAGGGTGACTTGGTAGAGGAGGCTGCTGATGGTTCCGACAAGTTGATGGATGTCAACGAACCAATATCAACTGAGAGCGATCAGGTGGCTGAGCCTACACCTGTTGCAAGTGAGAGTGCTACTTTGACTAGCAGTGTTGCAGAGAGTAGCTCCTCTAAAGTGAACTTACCTGTTCCAAGGCAAGGGACCCCCAGTGCCCCCGCTGAAACAGAAGAGACAAAGCAGGCATCACCTGTTGGTAGTACTTCAACGACCATAAATTTATCAGAGCGAGCACGGGAAAGGGCTCAAATGAGACAGGCTGGGTTGGTTTCTTCTACCCTTAGAGGTCGTGGAAGGGGCGGTGCTCCCCGTGGTCGAGTTGGTCGAGGTAGGGGAGTAGTACGGCGACCACCTCCACCACCTGGCAGTGATCAATGAACAACAAATTCACCGTCTGTGATTTGACTTATGGTTGTAAACTTCTCCCTTAGTCTGATGATGACAGTATAGAACAGTTAGGTGCAAATTGGTGATCAGTTTTCGTCATGTAAATACAATTTTGCTATTCACTCATTTCTCCCCTTACCTATCTAATTTTGCCTCAATTTACTTGGTTGGATTTACATCATGTTAGATATGCGGGAATTGTGGTTTTATTTAGCTTTCATTTCCCGAGGGGTCTTTATGTTGGGAAAAATTTGAATAACGGCGTTATTTTTCTCTCATTTCATTTCATAGAATCATATAATCTATTCTTTGGAAGGTGATACATGAATTCGTTCCATGGTACTAGATATAAATGTATTCACATTTTTGGGTTGTTAATTTATGTTCCGTTATTATCTATATACAGTAGAAGGTCTACACGTTTATGTTATGATTTTTCATGTTTAGAACCAATTAAAAATTGCTTACAGATGCTTTAGAAAATTGGGCTATGATTAATCACGTATAAGAATAAGTATACAAAACATTGCAAGTTAAATTTTTTATGTATATCTTTTTTGGTATATCATTTCGTTATCATCACCAAGTGAAAACCAAATGATATATTAAAAAATTATACCAATTTTGTGATTCAATACTGAGAATTCTATTTTCTGCATTATTTGGTTTGATTTTAAAATCACTTTTTGTTATTAGGGCTTTCAAGACATTGTTTTGATAATGAAGGTTAGTGTCAGTTAAGTTGTGTGGGTCGTTGAGTTTGGTAGGTTTTCTGTACATATATCAATAATATGATAATGTTTGGTTTAGGAAATTATGGATTATTGGGGGAATAATGCAAGCTAAGGTTTAGGAAATTATGGATAATGTTGATGAGTGATGCTGTTGGTGACCATCAATAATGTTCTACTTTCTGAAAAGCATATATGCATAATGTTTCGACAATATTGACTTCGATGTGTTTTGTATAAGATAGATGTTCATTGTCTTCCTTTTGTTGATAATGCATCGAAAATGTGTTAAGTGCAAATTAATCACTCTTAAGAAATGTGTTATGGATGTGTTCTGCAGGGATTATGCTTTTTGTATGCATTGATGTTAAATGATGGTGGAGGGATTTTGCTTAGAGATATAATGCTTGCTACATACAAGGCTATGATACCCAAAATGGGAAAAGATGGCAGGTTGAAGCTAGTTACCGTAGACTTTGCGGGCACCACCCAAGTATTCTTTCAAAAAGTCTCTAGGTTTCAAATTCTCAATCGTAATTGCTACTCGACTCACACATCATCTATTGTACTAACATTGAACTTTAGAAGCAATAGTCCCTTGACTACTCTTCTGAATTCTATCCCTCTGATCTTATGGGATGGACACTACACCTTATGGGATACCATCTACTAAGACTCCATTGATGAAGGTGTTTACCTTCTTACGAATTTGGAAGTATTAGCTCCATCTAGAGTATATGGCTAAGGAAGCTCCTAGGGGGTTTGTCAACCTGGTCTTTACCCTCTCTTTCGGAAACACTTCCTTGCTAGTTGCTCCACTGAATTTACTCGATTTATAGAGTGATCTTGGAGTTCGCCATTGTTGTGGATGTTGGATGTTGAATTCAACTTTCAAATGTTGGATGGGTTGTCCAAGTTCCTGCAATTGGTCGTTCGAAACATCTTTAACCTTTGTCATACAACTTATTCGAGTTGTCTTCTTCATCTTTTCTCTTGCTCCATTATCATCCAACTTGCACTCTTGAAAATATCCATTGAAGGATTCATTGAGATATTTGTTGGGTGCTAGTTGTTGTCTTAGTGACTTCCTCTTCATTTTCAATTTTGAATCATGAGAATTTTTATGGAGATTGTATTTGCAACATATCTTCTTGAGATGCATTGTTACTGCAATGCAATGTGCTACAATATCTTTTATACATGCTTGTTGGTTCTCCGACTAGGACAAGTGTCTTCCTTGGATTTCTAAACTTAGACAATATCAAGAATCACAAGGAACTTATAGCTTCAGAATTAATGGTGTCCAAGCACTAATGCATGTCTTGATTGATGTGTGCTTCTGTATTAGTGAGACACATTTGTCATTATGAACTTCCTGACAATGAAACTTCTAATGATCCTTAAGTCATGTGTAGCTTTTGATATCTACCCTTGACTTAAGTTATCCCCAACGTCATGCTTCTGATCACATATAACTTTCAATATCTGCACTTTGCCCTAGAAAATACGACTGCCTTTTCAGCTTCTAAATAGCTCTACTTATGGTAGTCTTGCTTCTGATTGCAGAATCTGTCATGGAAAGCTTCCAATGTAGGCCTATGTTTCACACTTGTATTATGCTTCTGAATATGTCATGTCTTAATAAAGAACAATCAAGGAAAGCATTCATAGCTAAACTCAGTCACTTGTCATTTTACTTCATAATGGTTTGTCATCATTAAAACCTTAGCTTTTGAAGGGATTTTGTCTCAACACCTATTTATAGACAACAACTAGTGCCTCCCTCTTAATTAAGCTATTTGCTAAACCTAAGTTTAAAGAAATAAAAGTAAACGAACAAGCAAGCTTAAGGACAAATTACATCTTAAACTAAATTTTATAAAAATACTAATTTAATTAACAAAATTAGGATTTTCATTAGTACTAAAACAATCCATTTATTACAATTAAAATAGATCCAATACACTTAAATAATTAATAAAAAATAGTAGGTTGCAAGCCCATAGTTGACACATTGTTATTGCACTTAAATCAATGCATTTTGGGTTTTCTTTCTCACTTTAGGCATGAGCTTGTCGGTGTTTGATCTCTTTTTCAAGCAAATCTCCTTTGTTTTCCTAACTCTTGTGCTAATTGTTGGCCAATAGTCTATTGTTAGTTGACTAATGACATGGTGACACCGATCGCCAATATTGTATTCTAATATTGATGTGGCAGTGCACATGGCGTTGACATGAATTGTTGACGTGACATTGTTCATGTGCAATCATCGATTATATGTGTAAAATTTTGAAAGTAAGGATTAAAATGTGTAAAATTTTAAAAATAGGGGACAAAATATTAAAAAATAATAAATAATACAAAAATATTAAAGGTGGCATAAGAACCTTTACCAGCTTCTTACTCAAAAATCCCAAAGCCATTAAGTCATTTTTCTTATTTAGTGAATAAATAAAAATTGTTTTACATTGATAGATAGAGGAGCACGAAACTTCAAGAGCAGCTTTTGTAATTTTGACCTTTGTTGGAATTTTAATCATGGCTTAAATAACCTTTTGATTCATATGAAATACAAGATTTTTTATTTATTTATTTTAGTCATTTAAAAAAATAAATTTTGATTTTAATTTTTTAAAGTTTTAAATTTTATTTTAATCTTTCCTAATAATACATTAAATGGTGTTGTAATAACAATGTTAACAATTCATGAACTTGTTACGTCATAAAAAATGAGAGAATGATTTTTTTTATGATAAATCGTGTTTTTTAATTATGTGCAAACTGATGATATATTTTCAAATATCAATGTTACATGGCACAGTACAATGCACCCAATCAATGCGGGGATTGAACTTTTTATTATTTTCACACTCAATTTTTCCATACGTTATAAGTGCTATTTGTTTTTTTTTTTATTCAGACAAGTTCCATTTGTTAAAGAAAACACCATTTTAAAGTGAAATGACTCATAACCCATGAGATACATTTGTCCATCAATTAAAAAATCCATCTTAAATATAATTTTTAAGGTAATTATAATAAAAGTGAATAATATTATTATATATATATATATAAAACAATCAATGATTAAAAATAATCTTTATACATATATATATATTAAATTCATATGTTTAGAAATTATTTTATCCATGAAAATTCAAAACATATAAGAAATTTATAACATCTCATAAACACCACTCAACGAACCAATTGATGTTTAGAGTTTAATCTTTCATGTATAAGACTTTGTTTTTTAATTCTTAATAGTCCAAAGACTGATGAACACTCAATTTCATTACACAATCATGCGCGGAGTATATTCAAATTGAAATAATGCAAGGTCAGAGAGTTCCCAACTCCAATAATTTTCCACATGGAACCCATCATTCTCAACATATTATTGGTGAGCTGCCCAAATCGTGCCATTTGTTATGTTGCTAATATCGGTAACTACAACTACAACAAAGAATAAATGTGAAAATACCAACAAAGAAAGAACCAAACTGAGCTTATTATGTGCAAACAAAGATTAAAAAAAAAAAGAAGAAAAAAAAAGTAAATGATACGTGCTTTTTCATAGCACCCTGTAACAGCTATCTCACCGGGTCCATTCCACTTCCAAAGACTTTCTTCCTTTGTAGTTTTGTACAATTAGGAATGCAGTCACCATTTGCCCGGATAAAAATTATTATTATTTTCTTTTTCTTTTTTTTTTCTGCCTTTCTAAAGCATCATCATCAGCAAGAATTTTTGGTTTAGAACTTCAAATTAGAATTCATTAGCTTTTTTTCCTTAGTTTGTGGTCCTCGTGGAACATCGGCACACCATCTTGATCGGCATGCTGACATGGCGGGTCCCCAGGAATAGCATCAGCCCTACATGTTATTCAGTCATTCACTTTCTCAACCACCTTAGGATCCTCCATGTTCTTCACAGATGATAGGCCTACTGACCCAAGTGTAGTGGTTAATTCCTCTATTTGCTGCAAAATAAAACAACAGTTTAATAAACATGTATAGTCAAAGTTAAACAATTTATACTATCAACTAATAAAAAAAAACATGTTAGGATAACTTTCAGGATAATTATTATAAAATTCAACAAACTTATCTATATTCTGCCAAATATAATAAGAGTTTAATAGACATTGTACTGTCGGTGTAAAAGTTTATACTGTTAAGTGTTTAACCAATCAAAACTCATCATTGGTATCACTTTTAAGATAGTTACTAAAAAAGTCAACAAACTTATTTATCATACATGACAGGTTATAACAGTTTGTAATTGGATCGCATATATTATTTATTAATAAAATTAAGTAAAACAATGAGCAAGGAGATCAAAGCATCTCAAAGGTATATGATTGCACAATAAAATTAAATAAAGAACTGAGAATAAATTGCAATGCTCCAAAGTCTATAAAGAGCTCTTGGTTTATGAAATTTCCCAACACAAAATTATTCTCTAAAGCTTTAGAATTTTTTTATCAACTAGGCGTTGATCAGATATAGCAAAAGAATTCCTGCTCCAAGAACAATTATGCCAATGGGGTCCCACAATCACATGCGCACATCAAGAGTTCCCATTGTCAATCATATCAAAAAGGAAAAGTGGGAATCAATTAGAGCTATATTTAGTAATCTTGGAATAAGGTTGAGTGTAAAGCAAACCTGTACACTGGTATGGGGCATATATTGCCTTGTTTTCTTCTCCTGCATGACCTTCTGGCGGCTTTCGTAAAATTCAAAGTCATCCAATATGGAAGTTCTTGCCACATAATTCTTGAAAATGTTAAGCATTTCAACACCTTGGGGAAAACTCACCTAAAAGTGGAATCAACAAAGACATGAGTAAGCATACAGAAGAAACCACCAAGACTTCCTCGGTAGATTGTTGCTTTTACTATGGAATGCATACCTCTTGTGTGTCTCTACTATTTGTGATAGGCTTGTGATCATTATTCTCGAGTATTATGTGGCGTAGTTGAGGATTTGGAACATCCTTTATAATGTGCCATTTGACAGAGAAATATCCATTCCATTTATCTTGTTGCCAGAAATCCATACTTTTGTTGAAATCAACTCTTCCGGTCATCTCAGCTACACCGCAAAATTGACCGCTAGCATTGACCTGAACCCAAGCAATTACCAGAAAGCAAGTTAAGAAACACAGTTATCAATTGTCAATCTGAAAATACATAAGCAGATAAAACATGGGTGCAGGGTATCTGAAGTTTTTGCAACGGAACCAAATTGCATACCGAAAAGAAAAGGAACACAGGGCACTTGCATCCTTTCTCTTCCATTCTCTTCTGTGCATCCTGATATGCACCATCCAGCCTCTTATTCCCATTAGGAGTACTCGCCCACACATTGTACTTGATGCTCTTGTGGATATCATCTTCACTGTATGATTTGATGACAAAGAAAAGTGCATGATCATATTTGGTTGGAAAATCAGGAAGGTTGTACTGATCTGTCCTGATTTTGTTGGTAACATTTCCACTCCCACCTGGAGCTGAGCCTCTCACAGAATTACCTCCAGACATTAATGCACCTTTTGCATTAGCTGTTCTAGGACCTTGATTCTGCTCATTGAGTGAATCGTTGACCTTGTTTCTCTGTTTCAACTTTTCAGTACTAACCCAATCCTTTGTGTTTGCTTTCACATTAAGCAAGTTGTTTGGATAGAGGAATCCACTCTTTCCTTGATTGTATGCGGGAAACTTTGCAACAGGTGAATGGAGGACCGAAACTGGTGCCTGAAAAAACATTACAAGCTCGTCAGAATAATATAATCTAAAGGTGATGAACTGATGATAGACAAAACCCAGGGAAGAAGAATGTTGATAAGTAAGGCTACCTTGTTTGTTTGTTTTGGCTGGTTATGCTTAACATGAGTTGATGAGACCTCTAATAATGGTGTCGAACCCTTCCCTTCTGCCGAGTTAGGTGGGGGGGCAGACTTTGACACAACACCACCAGTATGACGCTGGGAAGACAAATTGGATCTACCATTTGGTTTACCAGCCAGTTCATTATAACCATGTCCGTGTAACCCATCTTGTGTGATTAGAGGTGAATCCCACGAGTATGTTGTTGGCTGTAACTCTCCATATGATAGAGAAGCAGGATAATAACCAGGCGATCCAATCGGTTGTTGATAGATGGAGCCAGAGGGGTAGACGTTATGGCCAACATACTGTCCTTCAACACCAGCTGGACTTAGAGGATAGTATGAAGGGTAGCCAGTCTGAAATCCTGGTACGAGATAGACATAAGAACCATTATCTGCTTGCATGACCTAAATGAAGCAACAGAAAGAACAAAAATACGTATTGAGACATGTATTATATATCAAAGAATGTTAAAAAGGTCAATTATCTACTTGCTTGACTTAAAGCTAAGAATGCATAGTAAAATTCATTTGATTTAGGAAACTACAGATACTAGCTACATATGCCCTCAATTAAAATAATTGGTTTAGAAAAAGATGGCATGTTTAAGTGGTGATTACATTCAAGTAGAAAACAACATGTTCACTGGTTCAAGTTTGAATCCCAAATGCAACCCCAGAAAAATAAAAATAAAAACAAGTTGCAAATAGAGACACATTGTTACTATTTTCCATTCCACCCTTTCTTACAAGAATATGATTCTTGGAGAGCCTTCTTATTTCTCAAAAACTTGAGAAAGTAGAAATGGTGATAAATGGAAATAAGTATCGTTTGAAGGCATAATTATCATATTATCAAATTCAAGTATTTACATATGCATGGCCTAAATTGGCAAGATTTGTACCAAGTCAACCGAAGTCCACATAGAAAAAGACTCAACAATAGCATCAACAGAATGAGCAAACCACAATTCAGCTCAAGAGACTTACAGGGTACTGAAGATCCACGGCATCGGCACCAACATAGTACCCTGGGTTGTCTGACTCTCCATAGAAACCACCATAACCTGTGATCATTCTACCGTAAGAAGTGAAACCATAAATACTACAACCAATTGAAACGAATAGAGAACCATTCGAGGGAAGGTCTATGACCAGCAGCAGCAACTAACCTGGATAGTAGTAACCATAATAGCCGCCGGCAGGATAAGGAACGCCCTGATCTGTGGACAAGTACTCATGATCCACATCAACTTCCTTAACACTACCAGAAGCATCCCCTATGGATGATACACATGATCTTGCATCAGAAGGGGAACTTGCACCCTTGGAAGGAACCTGAACAAACAACCAACATCCAGATGCACACTGAGAAAACATGAAATTCTCCACGTATCATACACAACCAATGAAACAGTTCATTTCAAATCAAACACAGGAATAAAAAAGGATAATTAAATTGAAGAAAAAAAATCTCAATCCAAAGCTATAATAATACTTTACATATATCACATGCAACAACATAAGAGAGAGAGAGAGAGAGAGAGAGATGGATGAAATGGGGAATTTCATTTATTACCGAATTGGAATTATTGAGTTCAACCGTTGAAGAATCACCATGAAGCTTCTTCCTCATTTCATCTGCAGCTGTTAAAAAGCAGAAAAAATCAACCAAGTAAAAATCTCTCCTTTTTTTCCAATCTTTTCATCCTACTTTACAAAGGGTAACCAAAAAGAAAAAGAAAAAAACAAATCTAAACCATGAATAACACCCACAAATCAAAAGAACCAAGTAAAAAAGAAGAGGGATTACATTTTTGCAATTGAGCAGCCATGGGAGAGAACTTCAACCAAAAAACTCTCAGCTTTTTCAACTTCAAGAAAAATCCTCAAAAACCCCTTTAACACAATCCACTGAACACAGCAAAACAAAGCAGATCCAAAACACCCAACAAACACAGCTTTATATACTATTATATATAAAAATTGAACTTTGTGTATCTCTTCAACTATGAAGGTGAAGAATCGAAGGGTACAAACATAAACATCAAAAAACAGATAAACCCCACAAGATATTCAGAGAGAGAAATTCTGGGTATGGATTAATTTTGCGGCTTGTCTCTAGATTTCAGGAAGGGTGTGCAAAAACAAAATAAAAATCACAAAAAGAAGAGAAATTTTCTTTTTCTTTTTTTCTTCTTGGGTGTGAGAAAGAGAGAGGGAAGGGCGAGAAGCACGGTGTGGATATATCGTTAAGAAAGATGATCTTTTTTTGGTTGGATTGGAAGATATGGTTTTGAATAGAGAGCCTATTTAAAGGGACGCTGAATGATGAATGAATGGAAGAGAGAGAGTCCTCGGAAAAGAACACAGAAGAGAGAGAAAGTTAAGAAAGACAGCGAGAGAGAGAGAAAGAGGAGCAGATGAAGAAAATTGCATCTCATAAAATAGAGAAAAGGGACGGTCCACACAGCTCCACGTATCATCTTTGATTTTTATGAATGTAATAATAATAATATTTTTTATTACAATTTTATTCATACTAAATATCTATCGGCTCTACACATCACTAATTTCAATCAAAAAATTTGATTAATCTTTTTAAATTTTTTTCTTTTAATTAAATTTTTTCATTATAAAATTTGTATCGAAATATTATTTAATAAAATTGAATTTAATATCAATCTAAATGAAAAAATTTAAAAGGAAATGCGTGTTAATAATATGTTTACAGCTTTCATAGGCACTTTTTTTTACTTTTCCCTCTTTTGAGTTTTCTTAACTTAATTAACTGTGTCTGTCTGAGACTACTCGCGTGAATTCAAAATGGTAGGAAAAAAAGTATTAATTAAATTGTATATTTGAAAATGTTATTAATATTTTTTATGTGTTTTTGGACACTTTGACTTGAAAAGGAAATGCTTTATTATTTTATTTAAATCACAAATTGTCTGTTGAATGTTATTGATTGAGTGTTAAAAATTAAAAAGTAGATAATGGAAGTTGTACTGCCGTAAAAGTTAATTGAAATTTATAACTTACTTAATAAGTATAATTATTCAATATATTAAATGAATAACTATGTACTTCTCTATGATAAATGCTAATCGTTGACTAGAGGATATTAGTTTTAAGAAATAAAACTAAAACTTATGTTACATTTAAATAAAAAAAATTATGTAATATATGCATTTTGAAGTAATTGAATGATTTTTTTTTAAATAATTGAATGCATGTAATAGTATATAATCAAATGTGTTTTTAACCAGTATTTTTAGAGAAGTCATTAATGATACCTATAAATGTAAATTAAAAATAAATGAAAAATACAAATTTAAAAATATATATTCATTGGTCTCATTAATGATAACTATAAAAATAGTGGTCAAAACATATATCATGTATTCTATTCAATGTATTTCAAAATGCATGTATTGTATAGTAATTTTTTTTTATTTGAATATAAAAAAAATCTATAAAATT
>PYAF01000716.1:1161638-1172821 GCA_007407185.1 Glycine tomentella | reverse complement strand
TAAGTGATGGTTAGATATAATACCAATATTCATAATTCGAAAAATATTTTCTCAACCAATGAGAATAATTTATATTTTTTAAATGTGAGAATGATTTATATTGTTAATAGTTCATTAAAAATATATTTATTTTAATCAGAAATTAATGATATTTCATTGATAGGCTTCACAATAAAAATATAAAAGGAAGCTAATCATAAATACATGTAAAAGTGGTAAGTTTCTTATAATTAGAATGAAAAAATATTACTATTCTTGTACTTATAAGATCCAATTATTTAATTCATTAAAATTAAGAAATGTGCTTAAGTTAGTTGATAACAATAAATTTATTTTAAATTTATAATCTTTTATAAAATTATCCTTGTCATTAATACTCTTATATCTTTTAATTATTTATCAATACATTTTCTTTCTTCTTTTAATTATAAATATTTCTAATATAAAAATAATTAACATAAGAAACATTATAAATTGAGTCTTAAAAAAAATATTATTTCAAACTTAAATCTTATAAATAAAAACGGAAAGAATAGCATTTTTTATATATGAAAATAATGGACAAAAGCCCAAGAAAGTTAAGAGTCAAACATTAAGCTTGGTACGTCATCTTGCAATATCGTGGAAATAAAATTAGGGGTCAACCATAATATTATTATCATTTATTTTTATATAAAGGACCAAATTTAGTAATTATGTCTTGTTGATGTAAAATTATTATATTACTCAATAATCAGAAATAATTATTGATATAATTATCATTAAAGTTAATAATTTTATTATACATGATTATTTTGTATGGACTAACAATGTAAAACTGTCTAACCTAGTGGATGTAGTTTAGTTGCCAATACACCTTAAATTATTTGTGGAGGAGAACATTATTTCAATTCATTTGATTCTCATATAATATATTCTTGGAAATGAGTAAAGAGCTTTTAAATATGACTAAGTTTCTAACTAAGGATTAGTCTCATAATTATCTAAAAAGGTCTCAGCTTGTAAGAATACCTCAAGATCCCATTGAGAAGTCAAAGTGGTGATTAAAAAAATTAATTTTTTTTTATATTGTTATTGTTACATAGCTTATTTTCTCTCATACAGTATATACTTAGTATAAAGTGGTATAATAATTAAATTAAAAGGGCGGTAAAGGGGGGTTTTATAAAACTATTAACGATAAAGATTATATTCTAATTGAATGTGTTTTAATAAATACTACTAATATGGTTGTTAAAGAAACCTCTTATAAATTTAAAATATATGATACGGTAATCCGTTTTAAAATGTCTCCACTTTTTGTTCTTTTGTACTTCTAGTGATATAGTTAGTTAAAAACAAAATGCTCTATGGCAATATTTTAGCGTATTATTTATATTAAAAAATAAAAATAATTAAAAAAAAGAAAAGAATAGCATCCTATAGTGAAATGTTTTCATTGTGAGTTGTTATTTTTCATAGTGTTTTCATTTGTTTTTCTTACAATAAGAAAATACTTTTTGTCTCTCATTTTGAGAAATAGATTTCTTTTCATCTAAAGATAATGATGTTATGTTAAATGTTGACATGATTTATCTATCAACACACCATTGTCCGCCACATGTTATTTTGGTTTTATGTGGCTTAATGGGGTCACCTAAGAGGAACTAAAACTGAATTTTTATATTTTATAACCAAACTTGTATATACTTAGAGAGACTAAAATCGATTTTTTGCATATTTAGAAAGAGCAAAACAGTTATCATATTAATTATTGCAATCACAATTTTAGTATTGTATGGATATTCTCCTAACTTCTAGATAGATAACTCACCTCTAAGAGCATTTATACACATGACCCTATCTCTAATCACAACCTTAGGCTTTCAATCACTTGGCATGGCACTAATGATTTCCTTTCATTTAGAGGTGGCTTGATTGGCTACTAGATCTAGGAAATATTCATTATAAGCTTATGCTTCATACCTTAGTTAATGCATCCTCTTTCTTAATTAACTATCTTTCATCCTTGATTGATAAAAAGAATCTCAAGCACTTTTTTATTCTCAAAACAAACATTTGATTGCCTTTCTTATAGATATTCTTGATCGTAGAGGAAAGTTTCATATGTTGATCTTATCTCATTTTCTTTGAGAAAAATAAGGAAGGTAGACTATAATGCTCTTGTGGATCGAACGATTGCAAAAATCAACACACAAGAGGTTCACTTGCAAAGTTCTCTCTTATAATTGTAGACAGTTAGTAAATTATTTCCCTTTTTTATTCAAGTATAGGCAGATTCTACGGTGAAGAAGTTGAATAAGCAATTTACCTGTGAACCAACAATTATTACCATTGGATATATTATAAAATATTCAACGTATTATAAAATTTATTATCAGTCCTTATTGATTAAATTTAACAGTCCAATGATCTAGCATGCATCGTGTTTAGAGAACATCGTGTTCTACTTCATTGTCACCAAGCATTGTTGGCCAGATCCATGACACATCAACACCACCACATTCTCTAAACCTCATTGACACATCATTGACTTGAACCTCATTATGAGGGGCAAGATCTCGTACTCAATTCATTGCATGCTCGATTAGCCCCTAAACTATGCAAGGATGTATCTCGCAAACCTGCTTTCAGTGACTGTTAAGAGAATCATCTACTTTGACTTTTATTTGATCATCATTGGTGCATGTATGTGAAGAAAATTACAAAGTTAAAATATAATAAATTCGCCGTTTTAACGAATTTTCCTTCTTTAATCTAATACATTGAATATTTTATACTAAGTCGATTAAGTGTCCTGGCAATGTGGATGATGGAATCTCTATGAACTTGACTATGACATTCCTATCGTTGTTAAGAATGTCGGTGCTTCGCAAAACGTTGTAAGATCACTAGAGACTTTGGTTTTCGAGAAAATTTGCCTTAACACTCCATTTTTTACAATTTCACGACTCCCCATATGCACACACCGGCCACTGCATGACAATCTTCACCACATGCCTATCATTGGATTGATAACATGGTAGTGATGATATGTCAGAGCTTCGATTGTTGGTGTGTGTGGTGGTGAAGTGAAAAATGACGCTATCTAAACATAATGCATGTTGGATCATTATACAAATTATATTTAATTAACTAATAAAGACTGATTATATCAGTGGTTCACTAGTGAATCACTTATTCAGCTTATTCATCATAGAATCTGTCTTCAAGTATATTGGTATTTTTTTCTTTGTTCCACCTAAGGTTGTTAAGCATGCTAAGTGTACCAAATTTGAGGATCTAATTTTAATTTTATATTAATGTTGTAAATATTAATATGATCACGTGTCTTTCTCTTTATTCTACGTAAGATTAATGTATACAAATATTATACAATATTTTGGTCCTTCTAAATATGTAAAATTCAATTTTAATCCTTCTAAATATGTAAAATTTCAATTTTAGCCCCCAATATAATGTAGCAACATTATGTCACATGGAGCAAAAATGACTTGGTAGACTAGCTATAAAGTGTCAATCCATTAGCCACCAAAACAATTAACCTAGTCATTAACAAGAGAGACAAAAATAGGTATATTTTTCAAAATGAGAGAGACTAAAAAAGTTCAATTTTAAGCTTGGGAGACCAAAAGGAGTTATTGTAAATTCTTTTTTATCTGCTTTTGATTCTTTAATTTTTACTGATAAAAAAAAAACTCAAGGTATTAAAAAATATTTAATTTTTAATTATTTTATAAGAATAACTTTTTTTTTACAAAATAATGACATTGTTAACTGTATTAATATAGTGAAATAGGGATATTTAAACCAACATTTGAAAAAAATTAAGTATAAAATAATGCCACTGTTAAACATAAATTTGTAATGAATTACTATAATAGAGCTGACCATGTTTTTACATGGTCATCAAGACATTTGTGTTAGGTTTATTGAGAATGCAAATATAAATACACATCATAATGAAATAGTTGTTATGTTTTAATAATAATTGATTTTTATGTCTTGAATAAATCGTCTTGCTACGAAAATACTCTTTTTGTGTGTGATTATGATTCTTGACAAAAATTACTCACTATTTCTTGTGAAGACTTTTTTGTACCAATATCATGATTAGAAAAAAAATGTAATTCAAATGTGTAGGACTATGAATAGTTACAAACACACATGCATATACACATATTAGAACAATTTGATTATAAAACATTAATAAATAACTTTGAAGCTTAAAAATCTAGAAAATTAATATAAAATTGATAATTAATATTTTTTTAAAAAAATTGACCTCAGCCCTTAAGTACTTAG
Source organism: Glycine tomentella (assembly GCA_007407185.1). Taxonomy (NCBI): domain Eukaryota; kingdom Viridiplantae; phylum Streptophyta; class Magnoliopsida; order Fabales; family Fabaceae; genus Glycine; species Glycine tomentella. Next base: position 1,168,516 of record PYAF01000716.1, on the reverse strand, counting down.
ACATGGCCCTGCATTTTTGGTGCACATTTTTTTATTAAAACAAAAACTACTAACGTAAATACTTTTTAGCAATTAAATAGGGACTATTATATCTTTCTGAGTGGTTTTAAAATAAGAATGCTGAGAAAAGTAAAAAATAACAAAAACAACTACTCTTTCTTAGCAAATTTATTCGAGAATGGTTAATATGGGTCAAATCTTTCGTGGTGATTGAGTTAAAAAGCTAAAGAAGACTTCCTTATTCAACCGTGGTTAAGAAATGGTTTAATGGCCCACTTTCTGCCCCTTCCTCTCTGGTATCTGGTCTCTGGTCGTTGTTGAAATAGCTTCTTCATTCTTTGCTTCTCATTCATCTCATTTTATGTTGACATTAATTAATGTCCTTCGATTTATGAAAGAGATTAAATTAATGGTAAATATACGATCTCAATACGATATCTGTAAATTAATGGTTAATATACGATCTCTTCCATTCATTTATGAAGGAGATTGCACCTTAGATCAATTTTATATATGAAGTTAGGCAAGAATGGGCACATTACTATGTATAGAGACTTTTATTCATTAGATTTTAGGTTCATTTGGACACACGCTATGTACGTAAACTTATATACTTATTTGAAAATAAACTTTGATTTAAAAATGATTTTGATTTATTCATCTCAAATTGAAGAAAGATAGAGAGAGAAACTCCCATTTCGATGTCTGGGATTTCGTTTTAAGTTTTTTAGATTCCATTCCTCCATCTTTAGCTTTTTTTCTGGAGGAGGATGCTAGGCGTTAGTGTTTTGTGTGTTTGTGCCTTAGCCTTTGTTCTTTTCCTTGCGATATAAAACAAAATGATTTTGATTTCTTGGATTTACTCCTTAATAAGTTTAATTTAAGATTTTTATTACCATTTTAATCTTTTAAAAGATTAGTGAGTCATTGTATTCTCTTTTTATTTATAAAGTTTTATTGTTAAATGAATTTCTTAAAAATCTAAAAATTCACAGTATTTTTTTAATGAAAATGTAAAATAGTGATATAATTTATCTGTTTCCAAAATGTATGATTTAGTAATTAGTAAAAATCATTTTTATTATTAATGTAATAACATTTAGTTTTTGTAAGATTATTTTGGTGATAAAAACCTGTTAAGAATACACAATAAGATTTATTCTTGTGTATATATAAATATTTTAATCTAATATTTTTTTAAACTAAGTTGACTATAATTATTTTGCTTTCAACAAATCATTAGCTTTTGGTGATCCACTTGCAGTTTGTTTCATTAAGTCAAACATCACATATCAACCTTTTGTTCCCAATTAGGATACAAATACTAAACTAATCAGGCATATGACTATTTCAAAGATGATGTATAACTACCTCCAAATAGGACTAATTATCATATTGTAAAAAACTCCATAATCATGTATGGTTAAGAGGCTTAAAATTCGGAAATGTTATTTTTTTATATAATTTGGAGTAAAAAAGTTGTTAAAAATTATAATTTAATATAAATATTAAAAGTAATTATTTTACCATAATTCTCTAAAGCATAAAGCAAAGAATATTTAAAAGACATTTTAGTTATTTTTTGGGTGGAATGCTTGAGAACATGAAGAATAATAAGCCAAAAGTGTTTTCACATGAAAGACAAAATGGCAAATAACAAAATAAACATTCTAAAATTAAACACGAGATAACATACAGTATTAATTTGGCTTTAATTACGATATAGCAAGACGTACATTCAATAATTTTGGAGGTATATTCCATACCATAATGGGAGATCCTGGAGCTACTTTGTATTTTTCAAAATTCAAATGCATGACATCATCTTATAATTAAAGATAAAAATTGCAAGAGGAAACAAATAACTTTTTTTTTACAAAGGAGGAAAAAATAACTTGATTTAGTTAAGGCAGGGAAGTTCTACCGAAAAAAAAAAAAATTCAAAGAAGTTTCACACACAATTTCCCTAAATTAAGTATATTTAGTGTCTTTAAGTGATGAAAGCATAAAATAGTTGGAAGAGTCGAAGGACTAAACTATTAAGCAACCTGTATATTCAACTTTCCCCAACTAATTTTCATATGCATTTCTTCAGTGTTTGGTAAAGACAAGCACCTTGTTCCTTGCTGATCTTTCCCCCCACGTTGCTGGTAATTTGATCAGTGTCATTTTTACAAGCTAAAAAGAGAAAAAGGCCAAACAAAAGTATTAATTGTACTCTTTCCCGAGTTGATAAATTTTTTTAAATATTTTTAAGGTATTTAATAAATAGCCGAATTTTATTTTGGATTTTTAATAATTATGAGTCTCTAAATTTTTGTTGAATCTTCTATATATTAAAACTTTTGTTTTGAGATTCTGTAATCAATTAAACAATAATTTATAATTTTACAAATTGATTTTTTCAACATTAATAATTATTATGATGGTATCATGTTATCATTGAACTGATAATGTAAATTCAAAACAAAAATTTTAATATATCATCAACTTAAAACAATAAAAAAATAATAAAAATCAAGAACAAAATTCAATTTGATGTTAAATATATTTAAGAGAAAAATCACAAATACAAATAATATTAACTGATTCCTCATAATTTTTTTTGTTATATATAAAATTAACGTTTTTAAAATTATGCTAAAAAATGATTTTATTATTTTTTTATTAAATATACAATATACAAAAATGTTGTCACGTCACTTTCAACTGTATTATATAATGCCATATTATGGGAAAAGAATGTGTTGATCGCTTGCCAACTTCAACTTTCTTTATAAAGAATATACATAGTGACAAAAGAAATATTCTTGTATGCAAAATGATATAATTCATCAACTATTTTTCTTTTTTTACGGAATCATTAATTTTCTATATTTTCTTTTTGTTGATAATATAATGAGTGTATGCAGAGAGAATAACCGTAGTACAGATAAGAGAGTTAAATGCAAATAATTAAATTTTAAAATAATTCAAAGATCACACAATTGTAAAAAAACTTAGTTTAATCTTAACTATACATAAACAATATAATTATTAAAATTCATTTACTCCACCCATTCTAAACTACTAATAACATATTGAAATATCCTTTAAAAAAAATATATTGTGGATTTTTTTAAAAACATTGTTGACATAACCTGATTCTCGCATATTAAATGTAAAACATCAAAATATATTTGGTATCAATCATGAAGGCAATTGAGCAAGAAACGTGGGAACTTAGACTTTAATCGAAAAAAATTAATAGAAATGACAAATCCAATCCTTAATTTGCTTTACTTTATTGTTCGGAAGCCGTGTTGGTGTTTGCTTAGGGAAATAGTATAATATATTTTGTATATTTCAAAGAAGACAAAGAGGGACTAGGAATCCACTAGAAGATGGATAATAAATAAAGACAGAAAAAATAAAAGGAGAGAACGTAGAAGAAACTGAATTTTAATTATTCATCTATTATTTATTGTCATAGTTTCTCTGGCTTTGTCAAAGTCAGTGTTTGCCTTAATGGCTAAGGATTCTTAGCCATCTATCACTCCGTGGAGAATTCGCGTGCCGTGGCCATCAGTCCCATCTTCTTGTGTCTGTGTATATATTTTTTAACTTATTTAAACAGATTAAAATTGATTTTATGTTTTTATTATGGTTTATGAAGTAAGAGAGTATGAGTTGCCACGTTTTAGACTTTAATATGGAGTGCACGTGTATAGCTTTTTCGACACTAAATGCAAAAAGTGATAGGATAACATTAATTAAATACATGTGCTTTATATAATTTCATTACTTATTATAAATTTTGAAGGAGTATTTAAGAAAATTAACTTATTTTATGTTGTTAAATACTTTTTTTATGAATGTTCTTAAATACTCTTAAAGAGACGGTGATGCGGTATTTAAAAAAGTATCATAATATCGTAAATTAAATAAATTTGAGTGAGTTATTTCATTTTAATTAGAAATCTCGGACAAAAAACACATAAAATTGTCTGTATTATGGATCATTTCTCTTCATTCAGAGCATGACTCGTTGTCTTATCCTTCAGTGTGAGACAACGATCATTTCAAGAAATCGACATTGATCCCATAACGGATCCTTCAGTGAAGTCTATAAAAGGTTGTCTCCATTGAGAAAACAACTAACCAAAAATATTACAAAAGAGCAAGACAATATTTGAAGCAAAATTCTGCTAAAATCACTAGAAGACTAATATACAAGCTTTATTAGCTTATTCTTTGCGAAGCAAAGTTATCTTGTATTTGAACTTAAGTGTTTATTCACTCATTGAGTGTTAAAAATACTTGTATTCATTCAAATTTTTGTTTGTGAAAGTCAGAAGTGATTTAGTCTTAAACAATACTTGGGTTTTTAGATTCAGAGGAAGTTTAAGAAGGTACCAGAAGTAACGTTAAGAATATTTGTAAAGTCAAAAATAATATGTTAGAATACTTGTTTTATAATCAAGTTTTAATTAGTGAAACCCTTTACTGGTGAGTAAAGGAGAATTGGACGTAGTTCAAGTTAAGTGAACAGGTATAAATCAAGTGTTTATACTTCTCTGCATAACAATTTATTGAGTATTCTCATAACACTTTTTATCACCTTTTTAACATAAAGTGTTTAGTTGAAAAACTATTTTAAGAACTCTTTGTTATTTGTCATTGGACGACTATATTAATCTTCATTATATATCAATTTTATTTTCAGTGGACCACCTGTTTTTAATATATTACTTTCTATGTTTGCCTTTATATTGAAAAAGTTTATGATATACACATTATTCAATCTCCTCCTTTTAATGTGTTTCTTACTATTTCCTTTTAGTGTTTCTTACTATTTCATTTAATTCAAGGTGGATAATCATATTAATAAATTATTGCATTATGTGTCTTCTATTTTGTTGCTTTAAGGGAAAAAAATAAACTTTTCTTCTAATATAAACTAGTAAAGATATTCATGCATTTGTATAAGTCATTCTTATTTTCACGAATGTTTTAAATACATCTATTTATAAAATAAAATCTTTATATTAAGATGAATATAATTGGTTTTGTTTCTCAAAAAATACATAAATTTTCACTAGAATGAAGACATATGCCAATGTAATCAAAATAAAGACTCTCTTTTTTTTCTTCTTGTTATATCAAAATTTGAAATGAATGATTCAAAGTTCATTCATTGAAGAAGTATATGTTCAAAAGAATTAGACTCCTAAAGCATATCGTGGACAATGAATAAAATGTAACCTGCTTCAAGGACACTGATAGCTTCATATGTAATAAACATGATAAGTATAAAAGCGAGACTAACGTGAATAAAATGTATGAATGATTCTCTAGACATTGATAAAAGGTTTTAATAGTTTTCAATCTTATAGATACAAGTTACATTCTAATTAATATTACATTAATGTTTGTGATTACATTAATAAAGAAAGATAACATGATGAAGTTTATCTACCAAATATGAACAATGTCAATAAATATGAATTTGACATCTTTGTTTCTAAAACTTATTATAGCATCCACAAGCAAAAGGAAATTAACCTTTGATGAAATAATTAACAAATTTCAACTTGTTGTGGACCAAGAGAAATAAAAAGCCCTATCACCCTGGAAGCTATAATATTTTGAAAGTCATATAATAAAGTTTGTGTAAGCCTCATCTAAACATCAAGTTGAAAGTGAATTTATAAATAAAAAATAAAAAAATGGTTAGTATTCATGATAATAAATAACTTGTCAGTATCAATATGTAAGAAGAGAAAAATGAAAAAAAAAAAAAAAAAACATATGCAAGAATACTCAAAAGAGAGATATTGAGTGAGCATGTTAAAGTCAATTATAATGCACGTATATTATGACTTGTATAATGATTAAAAAGTTAAAATTGTATTCATAAGTCAGTTTTTATGTTCATCCATGTTAGTAGATGTGTCTACTATGCTTATGTTGCACATGAGACAACCCCTTTGAATAAGTTGAAGATCTCTTATATAAGATAGACTTTGATTTTACATGCCAAAAACCACATTTATGTTTGGTATCTTGTATTGTTTGTTTTAGTTTAGACTATGTGTGATTTGTTATATATATATATATATATATATATATATATATATATATATATATATATATATTCTCTCTCAATGAGCATTAAAAGTTTAAGCGTAATTAAGTTAGGGGTAGGCAGGAAAAATCCAATCTTTGTCCAATATAAATGGATTGGATTTAAAATTGATTTTAAAATCGGTTTATAATTCAAAATATGACTTTATTCTAGTTTTAAAATATAAATTAGTTTTCAACCGATCTCAATTAGGAAAAGTTATTTGGGATCGAGCTTGACTAAGATATTTTCAATCAAGGACATTTTTTGCCAGCCTTAATCAAGATTATTTATGGTTGATCTCAATCTAGACATTTTCAAATCGACCTTGATCGAAACAATTTATAAATGACATTGACTATGACTATTTTTGGTTAATCTCAACTAGAATTATTTTGTGTAAACCTTGATTAGGACTATTTGTTATTCAATCATTAATGACAATAATTAATAAATTATCTTGAGAAATGGTTTATCAAATTAAGCTAATAAATGTACACTATAAAAAATATTCTCTATCCAAAAATAAGTTTCATCTGTAGGTTGTTTTATACAATCTAATAATTTAAAAAAAAAACTAATTTATCATTAATATTACATTAAAAAGTTAAAGTGACACTTATTAGGGATATTAGTCTTTGTAAAAAAAAGGTATTAGTGAAAAAATTAATATTACATTAAAAAACTAATATAATGTGACATTTATTTTGTGCCAATTTTTTTTATTTGAATGCGACAATTATTTTGGTTGGACAAAGTAATAAATAATAAA
>PYAF01000716.1:1123754-1155089 GCA_007407185.1 Glycine tomentella | reverse complement strand
AATAATAAAAAATATATTATAATAATATTAAAACTAAAATTGTTAAATGAATAGGAAAAAATACATATCATTAAACACTCATTTTTTATATTTTTGGACAAGTAATAATTAGAATAATTATATAATAAATAAAATTTCCCACAAAACACATTATTATACAGGGTCAACAAACAATAATTGTGACTAAGATTTTGATTGGAAATTAATATATATTAATTTATGATTTTGCATTGCATTGATAAATTTAATATATATCAACTTATTAGTATATATATAGAAATTATTGTAAGACATGCGTGAAAATTAATTGCACGAGTATTTTACTATTTTTTTTATTTATAAAAATGACTGGGGGTAGCATTTAAAAATCTTTGTTTTAGGAGAGCGTTTAAAATCTTATTCATCCGATCTTCATCCATGTAAGGGACAGGTTTCAAAAGAAAAGAAAAGAAAAAATCAATCTTTCCCAATTCCCATCAACATGAATTGTGTTGAACAGAATCTTTTTAAAAATGGGCTTGCATTAGTTGAAGGCCCTCTTTATCTTATTAGGTGTCCAGATGGCATTATTCCACAGAATCCAAACATTGCACGTGATGATTAGGTTTAATTTCTTAAATTAAAATATAAAATCAAGAAAAGAAAGGAAAGCAAAGGCAAAAAGTAGAAGAAAGATTAAATTTCATATGCAGTCTTTGTCATACATTGCACAAACTCCAAACTGTTAACTACTACGGATAATTTGTCCTATTAACGATTGATTTGAGTACCCCTAAGATACATCACGCATTCTATAGTGTAAATAATTTAAGTATACATCCATATACATATGAAGAAAAATGAATGGTACGTGTTAAAGAATAATTACGTCTTCACATTATTCAAGTGATTTTCTCTTATTTTCTTAATGTTGCATGACAATTTAATTATCATCATCAATTATCCCCTTCCCTTCTTTTGATAGGCGTACACGGTACACGTCAATGATTGAAGTGGAAAAATTGGATACACATGCTTTGCATTGCTGCCACTTAGTGAGCATTCTCATGTCTTAAACTACTGCACAAGTCTCAATCTATTGTCTATATACTGAATTTTCAATGTAACTTTATTAAAACGGAAAGCAAATGAGAGCATAGAGTTAATATATTTGGTCACTCAAAACAAGCCACCCGTGTTTGTTGATAAGGGTTTTAATCAACTCATAGTTTGTGACTCTAGATACATGATGTATGAAGATTCTATACACAGTCATATATATTATATATCAAATTAATGACTTAGACGCTAAACTTATCTTCATCACTGAATATATAAGTTGGCTTTTCCTATATAGATTTGATTTATCATTTTTCAATTTTGTGACAAGTATCCCTATCGATAGAACATTGTAGATAAAGAAGGTTTCTGTTATTTCTGTTGATGGAAACACTAATCGAAATATTGGTTGTTTGATTATCCAGATATACAATATCTCAAATATCAATGCTGGAAAGGAAAAGGCTGAAAAATTAAAAATATGATGTCGGCCAGAATTTCAGAATTAATTAATGCTGATTAGACATAGTATTTGAGATAAGGACTCCATCTTGTTGTAGAGAAAGAAAATACATGCTTTTATTCAGGTATACTTGGCATCCCTTCAGGAAAAAGAAAGTTTTTTTTTTTTTTTTTTTTACAATGATCACAATTAAATATGAACTTACGAGTTACGACCTCATTATTTTAATCCAAATTTCTCACCAATACTAAACAGACCCTAGAGAGTTAATATTTTATTAAATATACGGACACCATTATTTTAATCATAAATTATAAAAATATTGTTTTGTAATAATCATTTTAAATACTACATTTAGAATGTTTTTTTAATTAATTGACGATTTCAAAAGGTTTTACACTTGGACAGTACTATATCAAAATGACACAAAAACAACAACAAAAGAACATATACTTTGTCACGACATAATATATGATGTAGATATATGCTAGCTATCTTTATTCGCTTATCACAAACCATAAATTAGCATTTGATTGTGACATCTCTCTATTATTCAAAGCTAGGACAATGCTTGTTAAGCACCAGGCAGGCATAGTTTGTTTCACAAAACTAATTCACTGTTGCTAGTCGCAATCTCTCTCTCTCTCTCTCTTTTTTTTCTTCTTCTTGTTGCTGTTATTCTGCCAACTGCTTCTTTTTTTTAAATTAACGATCATTATATTTACTCTCCTTTTTGTTGAGAAGGGTATTTTTATATTTAAAATTATTTATATTTAAGTTTTACATTAAAAAAAATATTAAATACCGTGTGAAGTAAGTATCACCGATTTAACCAATCATTAATCTTTGCCAAAACAACAAACTGACCACTATGCATAATTTCTTAAAAAGTGTTATCGTATAAAAAATAATATATAAATAACGATAAGTAATTAAGTAAGCAACTGAAATTAATACTACTATCATCTTAAACTTATAGTCAACGTAATTATTGGAGTGGTGATATTCCAATTGTTTTTTTTTTTCTAAAAAAAAGTAATTATGTAGACATAGATCATGAAAATGGGAGGAGGTGTGGAAGCATAGCATATAATTTCCTTTTTTTGTTTGTTAACCTATAAATATTTAATACTTCCATTTAGTACCTAATTAATCTCTTTTCACCAAGTTAGTCTATTCTGAGTAAAATAATATTTCTAATCATGACTTCTTATGCAATTTCAGGATCGAATTTTTTTACCTTAATTAATAAAAGACGTTTTCACGAATCAACGACTTATGATAAAATATATATAATTTCTATTACTTAAGCTCTTAATAAGTTTGCCTTAATTGTAATAATAGATTAAAAGCTTTTTTTAAATTTTTTTTTGCAGAGAAATAAAATAAGATAGAGGGAGAGACAGGGAAGATAGTGTGAACGCAAGAAATTGTATATCTAAAAGGAAATCTGTGGTCCAGCCACGTATCATTAACATCATAAGAACTTGAATTTAGATGTATGATACATGTTTACACGTAATATTTTACAAAGCTGAAAAAATAGAAAATAAAAAGAATAATTAAAATCCAATTGGAACAATACAAGCACCAACATGACTTGCTTGTGCCCGCAAGAAAATGAGGGAGGGAGAGTAAAAAAGAAAAAGAAAAGAAAAGGAAATGATCACATTTTCACAAGATTACAAGAATAGCTAATAATAATTAAGTGCAGATAGAAGGGGCAAACCCTACAGTGTTTGTTGACAAGTCAAACTCCCATAGATGATTTTGCTGCATAATATTGCCTATGACAGATGCACCACCAATCCCATCTATTGGAACAATTCCAATACACTTCACTAGGGGTGCCACATCAATGATGTAGCTCTTCACTGGTGGCTCAAACCTTGCTCCCCCTGCAAAATGGAACACTAATCTTGGCACTACACTATCATCAAACCCCTCAGCATCAAAGCAAAAATCCAATGCTCCAAAGTCTTCACCAGTGACTCTCTTGACTTTGGTTAAAGACTTGATCAAGGCCTCGAAAACTGGCCCATAGGCTGGAACAAGTAGTGCAGTCAAGGTTGTGCCTGAGTCAATTAAGGTGCCTCCTTGAGAATTGAAATCCCAAACCTGAGGTGGGATTTTCAGCATTTGGCCCCCAATTGAGATGCCTGCCACATTCACACCATAGAATGGAGGGAACAAAATGAGTTCTGTTCTTTTGATTTCACCCAACAATTTGGCATTGTGGTGGCCTCCAATGGTTAGATAACTTGAAACGTTTCTGTGGCTCAAATGGTCAACTAAACAATAGGAGAACTTGGCACCATATTCATAAGCTGCTTTATCAATGAATGAGTCCTTGGCAAAGCCTAGCCCCAGTATACCACCAGTGTCTTCATTGAAGTTTACCCCATTTTGCATGGATTTTGTGCACCCAATTGTGAGATTATTCACTTTTCCTTGCTTTCCATTTTTGAGGTCTACTGTGATAGTGTCAGTGCCAAAGAATCCCTTTGCAGATGATCCATCAACATAGCTATCAAGGATAAGATTAGAAAAGTCAAAATTGAAGAGGGGTTGTTCACTCTGATTGGAAAAATTAAAGTGAAAAAACTATCGCCTATGTTTTGGTTTAGTTACAACAAATACTTTTTGTGAATTGAGAAGGAAAAAATTGTTACTTCTCGAGTAAAAGTACTTTTGATCTCTCCCAATTTTAATCCAAACATGCATGTATACAGGGTTTTGTTTGCAGGCATAGACTCTTGTTGGATGCAGAAATGTGGGTCATGTGATGCTCACCCACTAACATTAAATTCTCATTTATAACCATGGTTGGATGCCGGAAAGAATGGCTGCTGGTTCACCAGCAGGAGCATGCCACTTTTTGTGCTTGTGTCTGTGTATGAGGGGTACCTTTTTGTTAATTAGTCCTCCACAAGGATTTTTTTTCTCTTTTTTTCTATACTAAAGAAAGAAAACAAGTCTAGCACATTTAGATCTTTGAATATAATGGCCATAAACAAGAGGATTGTTATAAATGTACACTCACCCCTTTTTTCAGAACTTTTAAATGCTTTATAGGACTAGAAAAATGTTCTGTTCTTTTAACTGCTCCTTAAAGGTTAAAGGCTCTAAAATGTGATGTTAATAGCATAATGCTATGTGAAAAAATGAGGAAACTTTCCTATTAGTACCCAAAAATAAAATAAATGGTATAGTGCAACTAATAGCATTATCATTTGAACCTTTAAAACCAAAAAACCACCACCACGGCTCAATTCACAAATCATAAAGATGGAATTGTGCCTAGAATCATGCCATACTTAACAATGTTCCAAATCCCATACACAAAAGTGTAAGAATTGAGAATGATAATATTAATAATAATAATTTTTTTTAAAAAAAAGCAAACTCAACTTTGTTTCAGAAGAGACACGTTCCAAATATTTTTGGCTAGCTTTAAAATGAAACTAGACATCTTAATATGACTTTTAAAAAAGGACATACTCCTCCCAACCGCTTTAATTAGCCATCTCCGTCGCCCACAAAACACAAAATAAATTTGAGGCCCAAAAAGACAGCCATTAATTTCTCCCCTCTCTCTCTCTCTCTCTCGCCTTCCTCCTTCATCCAATCTCCCTCCCTCATCCAATTCATTTTTTTCCAACCGATTTTTTTTTTTATAAAAAAAACTTATTTGATCACTGAAAATAAACATCTCTTTCACAACATATTCTAACTTTTTAAATTTAGCATCTAATAATCTTCCTTTCATCATGTTGATCTATTTGAAATAAAGTGGTACCACCCAATTGATCTGAAGCACTTGACCAATCCCACCCAATTCAATAGCAACACTTGTTTCCAGAAGAAAAATGATACATGAACATTCAATATGGTATTATTTGACACTAGAGAGAAAAAAAATAAGTATAATAACATTTATAATGTAATAAGAAAAAAAAGAGAAAAAAAAATAAGAGATGTTAATGTTTAAAAGAATAAAGTATTTGTGCATATTACTCTTTCCACAATCAAGAAAACAGAAGGCATTTCTCTGTCTTCTTTTCCAGAAAGAAAACCGTTGCCCCATTCCTTGCATCTTTCCACAACAACCCCATTATTCATTTCCACCAAAAATCCAAAATCAACAAACAAAACATAAAAAAAAAAAAAAAAACCACAACCACCCAAAAAAAAAAAAAAAAAAAAAAAAAAACACAAAAAAAAAAAAAGAAGAAATTGACCAACCTGATATCATACAAGCAAGGATCAGAAGGCTTGGGACAAACATTGAGCGAGAAAAGGTCACTGAGATCAATCTTGCACTTCCGCGACGCACACGTGATAGCTTCAAAGGACTTAGACCTATGCGGACAGAAGACCCCCTTGCAGGGATTAGTCTTATTACTATAAGTACTACTCTTGGCCTTCTTCTTCTTTGTTCTCCTCGTCGTCCTCGTCCTGTTGCTCTTGCTGTGATGATGATGTTTCTTTTTGGTTTTGTTCTTCCTCGTCTTCTTGGTTGTTGCCGTTGTTGTAGCATTCCGCATTATGCAGTTGAACCACGTGAACTCGCTGCCGGTGTCCGCGGCGAGCCAGAACCGCTGCCCGGGGCTCCCGACCTTGACCTCGGTGAAGTACTCGCCGAGGGCATAGTCGCGCCCGGCGTGCATCGGCATTTCCACCTCCGTCGTCGTCGTTCTTGTTTCGAAGCCTTTTCTTCTGCTATCGTAATTACTAACACCCCACCTCTGATTCATCCTCTGCCGCCGAAGGCCGTCCCTGTTGACGAAACCCTTCACCGCTTCGACCTGATCCACGTCGTCGCAGCCGCCGGAGAAGCGCTCGTGGTGCCTGTGCACCAGTTCGAGCCTCATGCTGTTAACGGCCACGGGGAGAATCAAAAGGAGGGTGATGGTGATGAGAATTGAAGCTTTGGTGATGGTGTTCCATTGCATCATCCTCCTCCCCATCAAAAAAATGTTGTGTTTTTATTGCTAATGATAATTAATTAACAATAACAATAACAATAAAGAAGAAGAAGAAGAAGAAGAATGTGTAATGGGTATAATGTGGCTTGATTTGGGAGAAGGGGGTGAATGAGAGGGTGAGAATAAAGGGGGGCTAGAAATGAGAGGGGGAATGAGATTGAGCTGGTTTTGGTGCATATGGGTCCATTTTACTAGGATGGATGGAGGTGGGGAACACAGGCAACAAAGATATATTTGTGTGATATAGGAGAATGGAGTTTGAGAGGCACACAAAAAGGCTAGTAGGGCCTTTCTTTTCGCCTTTGGTGTTCAGGAGCTTTGCCTATATATACATATATACTATTCTTTCTTTTCTTTTTTACTCGTACTCTCTTTATTCTAAGATAATCCTAATCTGACATGTCACACACTAAATGTAAACAACTCTTTTAACAAACTCAAATATTATGTTCGGTTGGTTCATTGTATCATCAATGAAAAAATATCAAACTTAGTTACAATTTCGTTTAATATGAGTGATCTAACACGGTTAATTAATTACAAAGTTTTTTTTTGTTTGTAATATTTATAAAATCTGTAAGACTTTTTATTCGATATTCAACTTAATCATTTCTATCTCACCAATAATTAGGTTCATTTTGAGATAAAAATAACATTTTAGGTTGTAACACCAGGCTTTTAAGGGTCAAATTGAAACCTTAATTAGTTAAAGAAGTCAAATAGTGAAACTACTTATATTAACAAATTTTGATATATAGAGAATTTTAATGTAAAATCTTTTATAGCGTGAGCCAATAAAAAATCATGATTGTAATTTTAACTTTAATGTAGATTAATTTTTTTTTGACTAATGTGGATTAATATAAAAAAGCAATAAATCTAACTTAAACGATAAATTGTAATTAGATAACAATATAAAATTCTATATACTATTTTTTAACCAATTCTATACACTATAAATATATTTAATATTTTTTTTACAGAATATATATAATATAATATGATGATGAATATTTGGTAATTTAGTTTGTGTTGGCGTTCATTACCAAAAAAAGTTTGAGTTGGTGTTAGTTTGTTGTTGTCTTGTGCGTCGCTCTTAATTTCTCTCTCCACGTTGTTTTTGTTTATTTGTTTTCCCGGTTTTGTCTTGGTGCGCTTCCATAATTGTTGCAAAGTTATTTCAGTGTTAACCTATTTTGGACGCTGGTTTAGTTGCGCACCACCACCCTCGATATTATTATTTTGAGTGGGGTTTGTGTTTTTAGTTTGTTTGTTTGTTGCTACTTTGCTATATGTTTTGTCCGGATAATTCGATAGGGTCAGTTTAATTTACTTTTTTAGATTATCAAAACGGTAATTGTGGTAATTAAGGAAATCACAGAAAAAAATGGGTGTTGTTGTGCCTTGGGGGGGTTTTAGGCTCGAAACTAATTGAAAGCCATTTTAAATTGTCATATGATCACTCACAGACTCAGATCTAGGTTTACATAAAGGCTTCAGCGATCTCGCGTTAGGTTCTGTTGAATTGAAAATTTTAAAATTCAATACCCAAGTATTTGTCTTGAAATTGGATTTAATTGAACGGATTGTATATCCCTAACTTTAATTTGCACTTGAAATTTTATTATTATTTTGAAATCGTTAGATAGAATATAAATTACGTTAGGTTTGGTTTACGAATTTTGCATTTATTAATCGTCTATAATCAAAGAATAAATAATATATACAGCATAAATGTTTTTTTTTTACACTGTTATTAAAAAAAGTATGTTATTTTTATAAAAACTATCATAAATATCATTGCAAAAAAAAAAACCATCTTAAAAATTATATGAAGCTTAGTTTCTTATTCACAGAATGTTACTACTGACTCATTTTCAAAAAGTTTGTTAAAAATTTTGCACATTTTTATACAAAATTTTAAGCCTAAAATTACCGACAGCTAAGACATTGGTAATTTTGGCATCTATTTAAATCAAAATTTACATGCCAAGTCATTGATGACTACATTATCAACAAGGGTTTTCTTCCCTTATTGTTAGTTACACAATCGTTAAATGCCTATTGAAATTTTGATGTTGATTTTCTTTTCCGAAGGTTTGGCCGCAGGTAAGGCTTTTCTTTTTCCCTTAGAGATAGTGAAGTTGTCGGTATATAACTATTAGATCTTTTAGATTATTTTCCTTACTAATGGATTGGTTTGTCTGTCGCTAAAGATATTTAATTTTCCCTTAGTGACAATGAAGTCATTGGAAAAATGTGCCTAAGGACACGTTTGGTAGGGGGAAAATTTTTCATGTTAAAAAATCATGATTTATGGAAATTATATTTTTTGGAAATGAAGAAAATTTGTTTGGTTGATTAGTGAGAATCTTTGTACAATTTTTCTAAGAATTGAAGCTTTACTTAATATTTTTACCAATAGTTTTAATTATTTATCATATTAAATAATTTAATAAGAGTACCACATATTTTATTATATTAAAACAAAAATTAAACTTGAAATAAATAAGATTGTTACCCCTCCATAGAAATATTTTTGTGGGGATGTAAGTTAAAAACAATTCCCATATAATCATAGTTTCCCATGAACATGTTTTAAAAAGTGTCTACTAAATGTGAGACACTAAATTTTTCAAGTTATGAATCCTCTTCTCCCCCTCTCTCCAAAATGCCTCCTAAATGAGTCATATATCATGATTCTTCTTTATGATTCTCTTTTCACCTTTTTTTCATTCTCTTTTTTTGTCATATATCTGCTAACATATGATATCGTGATCACTACCTATGAGGATCACTAATGTGTCACCACTTGCAAGGAAGAATACTATCCCGTAAAACTGCCACAATTATCGCCTATGACTACCAACACATAATCACTATCACTATCATCATCACATGCGACGACCACTTGCAAGTATTATTGTCATCTATCAATGCAACCACCTACGAGAGAAAACATTACCACTGTTGCATATCCACATATATGTATGGGAGAGTGCACTTGCACTCCCTCACTTTTAAAAAATTACATATAAATATTTTGAATGCGTATATTTTGCTCACTTAATTTTATATATTTGAACTTTATGTCCTTAATTTTTTTACTTCTTTTTTTTAAATAATTATTAATTTTATTTTTTAAATAAATTGTCACCTGACTTAGACTTTTAGATTTGTCACGGCCCACCACTTGCAACCATTGCTCCATCACCTAGGAGTTAGTTCCTCTATTAATTTGAATTTGTGTGACTAGTTCTATAGTATTTTTTTGAAGTTAATTTTATTGATTATCAATGAATCAATAAGTTTAATAAGTAAAAAATATATTAGTAATAAATTTAATAATTAATAATGAATTAATTAGTAAAATTTTATAATTACTGATAAATTTGATAATGAGTAAAAATTAATAAGTAAAATATGATAATTAGTAATAAATTTAATAACAGGTAATAAGTTTAAGTCTCATAAAATATCAAACAATGAAAATTGTATTTTCGAATTACTGATCATAGTTCCTCTTTAATTTATACACGGACATGACATTAGAGGGAGGTGATCTACCTGTTATTTATCTAACTAGTAACAAGTAAGAAACAGTCAAAATAAATTATTTTTAATACATTTTTTATTGGGTAAAAAATTACATACTTTTATTTGTTCCTTCCTTCGAAGACAACATCAAAGGCCATCACTTTGGTTATCAAGAGGCAATATCAATGACCTTAGACTAGATGGGGAGAGATAGAGCTGACAGATAGGAGGGCACTCCTGAATGGTTTTAGGGTAACTTGAAAATTTAATTAAATATATTAAAATATTTTTTACTTTGTTATTTTATTAACTTGTATTAAAAATAACATTATGGGGCAAAGGAGTGTATGGAGATCTTGCAACATTTGACACCAAGTACTGCAACAACAATCAGAGGAGTGCGACATGCAGCCTCAACTTTAGCCACAATCTTTTCAGTGCATCGAGGAGGAGGATGCATCAACAAATAATTTTATGGATCAACACTAAGATGACTGTTAGATTATCTTAGGGTTTTTAATGCCTCGTGTATTGTATTTATCATTACCTTGTTTGATGATTTATGACAATTATGAAATTATCTAATGACTTATTTTCTTTGGCTTCTTTTTATAATATTTTAATTAATATTCAATAATAGTATAAATTAAAATAATTATAACTAATATAATTATATTAATCTATTATGCAATACAAGGATAATCTGTGATTAATATTTTAAAAAAGTAATTTTATTTTTCAACAGAATGGTTTGTTTACGGATGACCATCTGCTAGAAAAAATTAGCTAATTACTAATGGTTTTGTGTTGGTAATTATCCACAAATTTTAGTTGTTAGTACCAAAATAACATAGCGACAACTTGGTGTAGTCGTTTTTTTTTTTTTCTCATTTGATGGTAAAAAAAATTAATAACGCCTTTTTTTCTGACTTATATGTGTCCATCAATAAATTATCAGAAACCTTACGTTACGTACCAAGAATATTATGACTACACTAGAGACATTTAATTGTATATATTATCCTTTTTCTTGTAGTGAGTAAAAAAGAAAAACAAATTATACTCACTTTCCTCCATTTAGCACTTATTACATGGAGACCTCTTACTTAAATTGTATTTATTTTGCCTCCCGTAACCCAAATCTGTTAATGATAGTTAGTTTTTCTTTTAATACCAAAATAACCCTTACTACTTTAGCCACATAGATTGAGTAATTTGAAATCTCCATATCCTCTATGCTAGAGTTTGCAAAAACCTGAATTGTTAGTGAGATTGGTGTACATTGTTCTAATATGGGAAGGGAGGTCCAGAAAAGACATCCTCTGGAAGTGGGTTGCACGCGATGGTAGTCGGTGTGGGTGGTGATTGTCATCATCCAGAAGTCACGTGGTGGTCATCGGTGTTGGTGGTGGTTGTCGTCCTTGTTCGAGATGTTAGTGGTGGTTGTCATCTAAACACTGGTTGTGGAAAGGTTCGTTCAAACACTGGTTTGTGCTCACTTATTTAAATTATATGGTATTCTATTTTTTTCAATTGAGTTTTTCGATTTCAATATTGTGAAGATGATTTTAGTTGAGGACCACTTTTGTTGTGAGAATCATTGTGTGGTGTTGACACGATTATTTGTTTTAGGACCACTACATGTGTGGGAACAGTCTTGACTTTTAATAGATGGTGTGAGGAAGAAAATGACAAAATTGTCCTTAAATTACATTAAAGTAGCAAGTGTAGCGCACATGACAAATTTTTGTTAACGGAAATCAAACTGTGACGGAGAAAAGGGTGTCATTGTAACAAAGTTGCAAAAGTTATATGGTTTACTATAGGGGTAATTTACGGAGGGGGTCCACATGTTATAAGTGCTAAATGAAGGGGATGTGAATGTAATTTGCTCTAAAAATTCTAATAACCGTTTTTTGTTTTAGTATAAGTTTTTTACTCTAACTACTTGTGTATTAAACTCAATCAAAGAAAAAAAAACTCAATCAAATTATTATGAGATACTTTTTTTTAATCATGTTATTAGTGTAAAGGATTTATCGACTTTGTTAATGTTTAATTGTTGTCGAGAAACCTAGTTATATGGGGTCTCTCTATCATATATTTTTCATCCACAAGATTCAACACACCAGACTTCACTTAAGTTATCCAAACTTAGTTTCATTCAAACTAACAACTTGTTGGTTAATATGAGATAATTTGAAAAGTAACACAAAGCGTATTAAAGCTTTGAGTATATGAAAATAAGTTAAGATAAAAAAATTAATGATAATGCACAGATAATATAAAATTATTTTATATTATCATTTAATTATAAATCACTGTTGGTATGACTTTTAAGGTGATTATTATAAAAGTCAATAAATACACGATGAATTATAATTAAATGATAGTATAAAACTATTACATATTGTCGTTATATTAACTTTTTTTCTAAAAAAAAATATTAGTAGCAACAGAAAAAAAATATTAGAAATATGTGTCACACGTTTCTCTCAATATTTTATTAAAAAAATCATAAATTATTAAAAGGATACCCTCTAACATTTACAAATAAGGCCAAACAAAAAATGTACAATATCAACTTAATGATCCAACTCTCCAAATCACCGGGTATTTGCCTGATTGTTTAGCATGAAGATTATTACACCAATCAAGAAACATGGGACTTATTTGTCTTTTTTCTTAAAGAATACCTACTTTCCATTTTATAAAATACAAAAAAAAAGTTTAATACCCAATCTTTTTTCCTTGCATGCTCTCTCTCTCATCTTGTTTTAAAAATTAATTTTAAAAAATTTTTCACAAAATAAATTTTAAAAATCAACAAATAAAAACACGTTCAAATACACTCTTAACACCTATCAAATTCTGTATGTCATCATCAACGGGACCATCCCAAAGAAAGTGCATGATTTTTTTTCTTCAAGAATTTTATTTAGATATTCATCATAATCTTAATTTTGGAAAATACAATTTTCCTCCAACTCGACCAGATAGCCCATTTTTCAGCTTACAAGACTGCATTGTACGCCACTGCAGTTAGTACTGGCCATTGTCTGAGAACAACCCGTCAAAGTGCCAAAGGTGGCTTCACAAGAATGTGGTATGACAGCACTTAAAGCACGAGTACCAAACTTGGCTGAGACATCGCACTTTACATGTTTCTCTCAATTAATGTGGTAGATGTAAGATTTCAAAATAGAAAAAAGAAATAAATGTGATTCACATATATTAACATTGATTTGTATAATATTGAGTTTAACTTTTTTATAATAATTTCTTAAATTCAAATTTTGTAGATAAAAAAATATAATTAAAAAAAGACTCTATAGGTGAGTAAACATATGTCTAAATAGATATTAGACATAGATAAAATCAATAAATATTTCTAATTCAATAAAAAAAAGTAAAGGACAAATAAGTTAAATCTTTAAAATTTATGTTGTTGGTATGAAAATAAATATAAGCAATATGCATGAATGTGAGAAAAGATTCAAAAGTAAAAGAAAAATGGGCCTGTCTAATACCTGAAAGTTAGTGATCTTAATCTAGAAAGATAAATATGAACTTAATGTTAGAGAGAAGAGTTCAATGAGAAATACCGACAAATTAACTTGTAGCTTAAACAACAACGATCCAAGTCATAAAAGTTTGGGTATAATTTTGGTAGTTGGCACGAGGTTCTACAAAAATTATTACTCCAAGTATTTGTTTTTACAACATCCCAATAACTAATTCATCATGATTACGAAAACTAATTACTACTTCCTGCGGTTGTTATTATAAAATCTAAATTAAAAAATATGATTTAACAAAAATATCCAATTCAATTAGTTGAATAAGATCTGTTACAAACTCTCTAGTATTTATTTTTTATTTCTACTGATAAACAAATTAAAAATGTGGCATGATCTTTCTTATAAGGTTAAAATGTCTCCTATAGTCCTATATTAATTATTTTTCCCACACAAATGCCCTTAACTAAAATCAGTTCTAGAATGACGTGCCAATGATAAAAAATATGTCAATTTTACTAAACTATATTGATCTCTTATAAGTTGTGCGTAAATTTTTTTTTTTTTTTTATCTTACTATGCAACGAGAAGAAAGTTATAGCCATCTAATAAAAGAAGAGAAAATATATAAAAGGTGAGTTAATTAACAGAATAAGAAAAAAATCTAAACTTTTCAAAATAAGTAATCAAATTTAAAAAATAAAAATAAATTTCAGTCAAATTTAAGGTATTCAAAGCTAAAAACCTTTATCTTTAGTGAAATAAGTAAATAAACAATTCACTTATCACATAATCAAAATCAATATAAATTATTGAAGAACTATGAAACAACATTATCAATAATATTTTTAAGTTAAATTAATTGAAATTGATGAATTTAAATTATTAACTGTTTCTTTAATCCAAGTTAATTTAGATAGTTGAATTGAAACAAGTAAGAATATTGAATATATTATTAGCAAAGCTAAGGGAGCAAGATATGCGGGAATATATAAAGCTGAACCGTAAAGAAAAAAGGAGCGCGGTTTGACTTGCGAAAAGGGACCAGTTGGTTGAAAGTGAATATGGTTGACAATTAACATACGCGTTAATCTAAACAAAATGTATTTTTGTATTGAAGACATTATTTATTTTCTTACTTTAATAACAAACTTGCATTACAATTTTGCACTAATTTATCAGTAGAAGACAAGATATTGAGTTTTTCTATATGCTGGTTTTCAGGTAATTTAAAATGTCTGCAAAGGAACGCCTAGTTAAGCACAAAAGCATTACATCTAAAAATACAAATAAATTATGATATCTAAAAATTCATTTATGTATCCTTCAAATTAATTTAATGAGAGTAGATGTACAGATTAAAGAACGTGGGAGCAGCAAAGTAATGAAGTAATAGTCAAACATTCTTTTTTAAATGTTCTTTTAGGAAGCATAAACTATAAACCATTCTACTCTACTCCTAAGAAAAATATCATTAAAGACTATAGAGAAAATAATTTAAAAAATAAAAGGGAAACAATACAAAATTTATTTATTTTTCATTGATTTCTTTCCTAAATGAGGAATACATTTATATAAACCTAATTGATGTTAATCAATGGATATTATCTATTTATGTGGCAACATTTAATTATTTATAATAAAAATAAGAGAAATTGTACTTACAATAACTTGTACAACAAATCTTACAATAAAGAAAGAGAAGTGAGAAGAGAGATAAAATTTGAAATGTAATAAATGATATGATAGACAAAAATAGACACACAAAATAATGTTGTATAAATTGTTAGAAATATTATACATGTGTCATATCTCTAAAAATAATAATACAAATATAAGCTATATCTTATATAATATTTTAGCCATTTAATTTTGAGAGTATATTTGGTCTTTCATAGGCTCATCCTAACATTATCATCCCCGTCAGATTGGACCTTGCCCTCAAGGTTTTTAGAAAATTCTAGAAGCACACTGACTGGAAAGAGAATGGACGTTTGTGAGTAGGGGTGAAAACAGGTCAGGTCAGACTTTGACATGTCTGAGTCTAGTCCGCGTTATTATCATTAAGCTTAAGTCTGACTTGTTACCCGTTAAAAATAAGTTATTAAGGCCTGAGTATGACTTGCATAAAGGTTTAGCCTGAAAGATTGTATACAAAGTCTGATTAAATAAAAATAATAATTAAAAATAAAAAATAACATAATAGACATGTTTCTCTTATAAATTATAAATTATCAAATATGATCTTATAAGTTATAGATATGTTTCTCTTAATCATTTTATGATATTTTCAAGGTGATTTTTTGAAGTGGTTGATCATCCACTTTCATAATAAAGAAAAATATTTTTAGAAAAATAAATATATTATTTTAAGTTTATATATATATATAAACTTTAAATAATATATTTATGATTTTATGATTTTGGCTCTAGTTTAAGCTCCTATTGTAGCTTTCTGGTCCTTCATCATTAGATGTGTAGCTTGTTACATGCATAGGTCTTACACATTAAGAATAACACATCCAAGCAACAATTGAATTTTTTTATCTAGAGATTGAAAAGACACTAAAGAAGAATAAGAGCATAAAGAGGAGGCAAGAAGGAAACATGACTAAAGAGACTATCACTCCAAGGGTTACTATAGAGGATCATGCTACCTATACAAGACCTTTTCACTTAAACGCAATTGCAAGACCCACATTCACCAATGTGGTGAACCTTGATATGAAGCTAACACTCATCCATCTCATTCAAAATAATCAATTCCACGGGCATAATCATGAGAATCCATATACACATCTATCAACCTTCATTAACATATGCAGCACCATAAAGATAAATCATGTATTGGATGAAGCCTTATGCTTATGCTGAAAAATATCATTAACCGACATCAGTCGAAAAATTTTGGACGACATCGTCCAAAAAATAGACTTGATCAACATTGGCAGAAAAAAAACTTAGCCGATATTGTTCGAAAAATAGCCTTGAACGATGTTGTCTTAGAAACATCATCAATTGATGTTAGATGAAAAAACTCCAACCAACGTCTATCGACAAATAGTCCTAGCTGACATCGGACGAAAAATATCCTCAACCGAGGTCGGGCAAAAAATTGTTTTTTTTTTGCTGATCTCGACCAAGATTATTTTTGGAAAAATATTATAAAATTTAAAAATCCAATAATATATTTAATCCATATCCAAATAATTGGATTGAATTTTAAAAAAAAATCTGGATTTAGATCTCAAACTAATTCATTAAAATATATTTAAAGTTATTTGAATATGGTTGATTATAAATTGATTTTATATAATCGGATTTTTCGAATACCATTACTTTACATCAACATATATTTGTATCCATAATATTACCAAAAGTGAATGACCTTTCTTCATTCATTAGTTGGCTTGTATGAATTAATTTATTTATTCTTTTTGTCATACACTGGCTAGCCAGCTTGTAAAAACAAAGTAAACACTTTATTTATACTAACCGACTCTTGTTCATGTATATACTGCAACTAGATAATATTATTTAAGAACTCTATTCCATAAAAGAAGAGCAGACCAACCTTCATTCCGTGACATATTTGTAGGCGACTTCTACTTCAAATTTTGAACCGCGTTATGCAAAACATATGCAAAGTCAAAAGAACAAAGATCTAAAAGTACCTAGCTATTTAGGGATACACATGACGTGAACCGAGTGCAAAGAGAGAGGGATTAATAAAAATCATACGTGAGTTAGTATATTTATCATGAGCATAAATGCATCAGTTATTTGTTTCAAAAAAATAAAATGCATCAGTTATATATGATGTTGGAAAAGTAGTACTTATAGATCAAGACAAAATAATCGGGTATTTCTTCAAATATGTGAAATATTTTCTCGCATCTAAAATAGGGAAGTTTATGAAGTTTTAAAAAATATGTATAGATCGAACATGCTATATACTAAAAGTTTGCTGTTAAATTAGCCTTGGTATAATTTTCGTTTAACAAAAATTAAAATGTTACTTTAGACTTATTAATTTGCGAGTTTGTAGTGATTAATAGACAATTTCTGTTGGTATAAAAAAATTGAGATATACTACATGCATGCCAAAATGTTAATATAATGCATCATACTGTTAGTGTTAGTGTATACTTAGAACATTTTTATAAACTTATAATATTTTTATTAATATTTTAACGTCAATTAATTAAACAAAAAAACTAATTAATGAAGCAATTTTAATGTTTAATATTTTTTATATAAACAACTGATATTTTTTTTTTTGTAGTGAGTTTATTTATATACTAATATAACATGGTTTAATCTTATAAAGTATTTTAATTTACCTCACGCACCGGTTTAGCACATATTTAAATAGATTTCATCATATATATATATAGATAATAATATATTTAAATTCAACCTTATACATTAAATTAGAATTCTTTGTTTATTCTTTCTTTAAGACTGAAGTACATCATTTGTATATTTTCGACTTTTAATTTTTAATTTAATATTTTTTAATAAAATTTACAATTCTTCCTTATAATTAAATATTTTCCCCTTTTAATATATACCTTTCATATTGCACTTAAATAAATTAATCAGATGTGTGTCATTTTTAATTTTAAATGCTGTTTATTTTTTTTCCTAATTTAAAATGATTTCGTAGGAACTTTTATCGTTTACTAGCTAGATTCCATAAGTAAACCACCACTTATAATATGTAGAACTTTCAAAGTTATGCAAATAAGAGGAAAGTCACACCTAGGGACTAATTAATAGTAGTTGTTGTGACATGATTGTGTGGAAGAATATCTTAGAAAGTTCCTTACAAGAAAAAAAATGATCCTAGAAGGTAGCTAGCTAAATTTAATGTTATGGAATTTCACGTGATTCGAATAAATATATTAAACATAACATCCAGCACTTTCTCAAAATGATCTGACAATTTTATGTTAACTACCCCTATTTTTTTAATAAATTTTTATGTTAACTACCTCATACAACATGTTTACTTGATTTTGGTGTAACACGGTTGAAAATAGAGGAGAGGGACCTATCTTGAGCTGTCATTGGCAAAAACAAGTGGAACATACATTTTCTATGAAATTGTCCAATTTGGTTTCAGTGATGATGCGCAATTATATATATTCAAGCACAAAGGTAATTAAAAAGGTGATTGTGGACAACAACGGTGCTATTATTAGAATGTAATTGTCTAATTGACTCAACAACACAGTTAATTAATTTTCATGGAAAGAGAGTAGCTTGTTGTCCTAGATTTGTAGTAACTAATTGACTTTTTGCACCTTAGTACGTAGGGGGAACGTGGCGGTGCCCATCACTATTAATTCGATTATTGTGAACTTATCACTATATGGTTATCTTTATATTTAACTTAGTTTTGTTATATGGTAAAAAATAATTTTTCAACATAAAAAGAAATAGCAAAAGGTATTCTATTTTATTACAGAAATAAAAGAAAAAAACAATAACTTGCCTTACATAAATCTAGTAGCATGATCTAGATCTCTCTCCCCCATGACTGTAGTTTTCACGTTTAGGGTCAAATAATTGGAGAATCTACAGTCCCTATAATTAATCTTACCATTGTGTGATGATTTTTGTGGGGGTTGTTGGGTGCTTTTTGATGCCCATAGAGAGACATGTTGATACTGAATATGATCTTTAACAAAATATCACAATCATAAGCATCTTGACGCATCAAAAGAACATTGCTATATCTATCTTCAACCAATACAATCTAGTGAGATGAAAAAAAAAAAAAAAACTACTTTATATTGTTTAAAACGCTCCTTGCCACCGATGTGTTTTACACAAAATGTCCATTTTTGGTAAAAATAATTATCTCGTTGTTTTATTTCTTTGTTCCCACTTTACCATAAAAAATCTCGTTTTTTTATTTCACGAACATGTATTTATTATTATTTTTTAAAATTTCTAATGTATGTCAATGAAAACTTCATAAGAAAACTAAAAGGAATTTGTTTTGTTGAAAAACATTTAATTGTATCAAAAACATGAAATTCATTCAATAATTACAAATTTTCATAATTTAAAATATTTAATAGGATATCTTTAATTTAATAATTTCACACCATTTGGGATAGACACTCAATACAAATATTTTTATTTTATTTTTTTGGCGTTGCCTGTATTTAAGAAGCATTCTTATGACATCTTAATTGCGGCAAAAAGCTTTGCTTCAATTGGCAATGATAGCCACAATACACCAAAAATCAGCAATGATAGTCTAATAGGGGCAAGGTGTTTATAAATAAAGACACTAATATTTTAGTCATTCCCATAGTGAAAAATATAAGAGTATATACATGGAAAATATACTTAGGGTCTAGAATTAGAATTGAATCGACTCAACTTGTGAGATACTATTACTTTGATCCATCATCCATGAATTTGTGTGATTTCATTTTTAATTGAAATATATAAATTAAGGTGAAAGAAAAATTAAATATATGAATTTGAATTTGAGTTGATTCATCTAGCTTAAGCAGTTCATGTGCTCCGAATGAAGAAAAAGTAAAAAACCCTGAACATGTTATAATAGTAGAGGCCCTGGCACCTTATGGGTCATGTGCAAGCTGTTAGGGTTCCGGCCCAGTAAAAATATTAAGGCTAAAATTCAATTGTGTCATTTGACTTCTGTTTTTTTATTATAAAAAAAAACAATTATGGTTAATGCTCTATTATTTAAGAAACACAGGTGTCTATTGGTGGACCAAGAAAACATAAAGTATCTATTTAAACACAAAACGATGATAAATAATACCAATTACTTATTTGTAGTTTGACTAGAAGCACCTCTAATCTGCACTATTAATGTTGTTTTCATTTCACAAGATAAACCTAATTTATGGTTTAAGAAAGGCAGAAAGAATGTTTTTTATTTTATGGATTGGAGTTGAAAATAAGAGGTTATCTAGCTATATATAAATTAAAGGAAGAGGCACAAAGGGACATTGCAAGTTGGCCATGGAAAAATGGTGACAGCACATGGGTGCGTGCAGGCATGAACATGATCCCATGTCATAATCTCAGTGTTATCATTGGTCAATACCCCTCTTTTGTAAGAACAATTCTTCAAAGTAATAAATTCATGTACCAACCCCAAAGGAATATAGTAGTAGCATCTTATGCTAAGGATCGATGGAGCATGGCGTGCAAATCATGGATTTCTAGCAACTCCAATCACAATTTGAATTTTCGGAAACATTCTTGATCGTGAACATTGTCTAGAAGATTGAGAATTATACTGACATGCAAATAAAAATGCGGAATTTCAGATATGGCTTGAACAGCCTACACAAGATAGAACATTTTCCCCCCCTTTATTTGATTGTCTTGCTTAATAGTTATAAAGCAATGTTATGTCAATCATGTAACGTTTACTCATTCACGAAAACCCTATGAGTAAACAATAATATTCTCTCGTTGAGATGTCAATTATTGGCCCATGCTATTCTCACCCCCTCCTTTTTACCCTTAGCACCACTCACTTGTTTGCTATTTTTGTGACGAAAATATCTTTCAAAAAATAATTTTCAAAACGTATATTTAGAAAAGTGTGACCCAATACTAGTTTTATAACATACTAAATAGAAATACATTATGAAAATTAGTTTCCATAATGTATAAAAGTTAACTAGGTGAGAAGAAACAGCCCAACAGGGACAGTTTGGATATTTCAAAAAGTCCAAAAAAGGAATGGGTGAAGAGTAATAAGGAGTGTGAATAACAATTCCCTTAATTATTTGATATGAAGTGGCCCTAAATCAACTGGTCCACACTCAAATTGGGTGATCTTTCAAATAAATTGCTACATTTTGTTGTAAATGAAGTATAGGGGAGCAAGACAAATGGAGGAGTAATACCGGTAAAGATTTCCATGTTCAAGTTAGGAAAAGATTTTCACATAATAAAGGGTAAAAAAATATACATATAAGAGAGGGATAATCTCGGTGTTTATAGGCGAAGGTGATTGACCTTGAGACCAATGACAATTACTAAATGTATTATTGAATAGGTGGCTGCTTGCCGTTAAAAGTTAGCATGAAGCAGAAAGTTATTTGATGCCTAATGCTTTATGACCTTGTTTATAACATATTTTGTAGAGAGTAAAAAAATTAGATAAAAATAAAAAGAATGAATAAAAATAGATGAAAAATAAAGTGTAAATTAAAAGTGTTTCGTTGAAGAAAAATAAAAAAAAATGATGAGAGATAAAGATATGAGTAGAAATATGTCAGAAATAATACACGTAGGGTTTTATTATTTTTTAATTTATTTTTCTTCTTTCTCCCTTTAAAAAAAATAATCATTTTCTCCCTCTTTTCTATTTCTTCGGCTCCGCAACCAAAGAGAGAGCATTAGTCAACATCAACTGTCAAGGTTTGTCATACAATTACAACCTTGACAAAGTACTTATCTATGATAAGAGAAATTGAGCGAGTTGTTGTCAAATAAATATCTAAATACATTATTTATACACCATAAATTGTTGGTATAGTATAACATTAAAATTACCGTTAACAAATTATTGTATAACAAACAAAAATATTATAACAATTTAATTTCACTTTTATCCTTATTAAGATTACATAATATTCTCTTATTTATGATTAAATAGTAATTAGTGATTTAGTCATTATTAGATTAATCTTATGTAATCAATATTAATCATATTTACTCATTATAAATAAAGATTGTGTGACCATATACATAACACAACATTACGATGAAACACTCTTATATGGTATCAAAGTTTAGGTTCTTCTTGAGAGGATTAACGAAAACTCGTGCTCCATTGAAGATTTACTCTCCCTAATGGATCGTCTCCAGTGAACCACGACTGCTCTGATACCATGTAACAACATTACAAGTAAAACATTGTTATATTTTTTTTTTTTTGTTTCAATGTAGACCACACACGTCATGCTATTTATAATATGAAAAAAAGAATTATTAAGTCAAAAGATATTTATGTCTTAAAGATGAATCGATATTCCTAATTATTTTGATTAAATCCAAATATATGCAAATGATAAACGTTGCATATGATATGTTATTAGATTATGATTTGCCTTTGTGTATATGAAGTTTTCAAACGATGCACTCATAAGAAGATTTGATATAACTTTTAAGTAGTGCATTTAAGATCTCCATTTAATACTTTATGTCTGAGATTCTTTCATGCAAAAAAAAATTCTCCTAGGATCTGTCAAAGTCCTATGAAAAATAAATGAAGCCTACAATTTGGAAAACATTGATTTTCATCTAAAGGCACACTTTATTGTTGCATACCTACTATGATGAAAGAAATGACTTTCTTGCTGAAATACAATACAAACTATCCTATCAATATGAATTTGCATGAAGAAGGGATGTGCATTTAATGTTAGCATTCAATGTCCCAACAGATTAAAAACTTTAGACAAAGATCAGAGTGAAGAATCCAACCATTGAAAGACAACAAATACTTGGAGAAGAAGGCTATATATAGAAGAAGTTTTGAAGAAACAAGATACGAATTATCTATACGAATCATTCTTTCTTGTAAAGCTTTCTGTAAAGATACAAAGCTCTCAAAACACTTTGTATATCTTGAGAGAAAAGACTAAAAGTACTAAGTAATATATCCGTCTATTAGATGATCTTACTTTAGTCAGTGAACAATCTTCCAACAAATCTTGTTGATTTGTTTAGAGTCAGCAGTGACTTGATAGGACAAAGAATATTGAATTTAAGTCAAGTTTAGGGTAGAACTTGCAAGTGTAAGAACCAGAAGTGATAGTGAACAATACTTATAACTTTGATAAGTTGATGAAAACTTGGTGGTTGTAAAAAATTGGACGTAGTCTTGAGGTTGTAACGAACCAGTATAAACTCTTTGTACGTTTTCTTGTTTAATTGACTAAGAGTTTTGAATTTGTTTTTAGATCTTATATCTATTTAAAGAAAATTGTTTTTCTCATTTTTTGATCTTTTCACAAGACAATAAACATGTTTTATAGTCTTAAGAAAAAAATTTAAATTTCTAAAAATACAATTCAATCCACCTTCTTGTTCTATTTGCTTTCACATGAATCAATATTTATTACAAGATCAACTAATCACTAATTAATATGAAATAGGATATTCTAATAATAAATATATCTTAAATAAAATATCAAAACATAATCTTGGATAGCCTCAAGGCGGCCGGGTGAGCTTAAATTTCTCTTTAAATAAAGCACTACTGTATATGTTAAAGGAACAACTCTGGTTGAAGTTACCTTAGTGTGATAAGGTATAATTATTAATTTGGCTGAAGTACAAAGAGTCTTATAAGAAAGCATTTTCTCTTAAATGTGATTGGATTGTCCTCATAAAATGTGTTCACGTGAGACTTGACAGGTGGTTTAAAATCAAATATGGTGTTATTCTTAGTTGGGAGCAAGTCATCCCCTAGATTAGAACATCCACGTCGGGGCAGCAAGGAAGCAATTTGTCAGAGCTAGCACCGTGCAAGCATAGCAACTCCCACTATAGTAGTGCTGGAAATGTTGCTGCTGAGGCAAAGCAAAGTTGCTACTCAATAAAAAAAATTAAATAAAAAGTCTGAAATTATTATTATAATGTGTAGATGTATTAAAAACATTTTAGTGAGAAATTATTATTTGTTCCATTGCAAAGATTTATTGCGTAGAATTGTTTATATTAAAAAAGGTAAAAATAAATTATATGTACATAGGGGTTCTATTGAAAACAATTATTGTGAGTTTGCTAAAATGGTGTGGTTGCCGCATTAGCCTAGATGAGCATCAAATTAGTATAGCCTTCGTGGATTTTAAACTCTTATATTGAACCTCACCAAATGTCTACTGTAAAGCATGACAAACTTATAATTTGCGTTCGAATTGATGAATTCTTAGGTGACTTGGCACTATAAATCCGAGTTAAAGTCAGTGGTTTATACTGATTCTGAAATAAGTAAAGCCTTCCCCTCACTCTTAACTCGTATTTGGAATACAAGACTTAACTTAGTGCAGAACAGCTACGGATGGGATATATATACCATCGTGGAATGAGTGACTGTGCACTTGAACAAAATTCTATATCCATCTTTTATTTTATTGTTTTCACAATTTGAAAGATTTTATAATTAAACTTCAGGTGCCAATGCCACTAGCCGTGATATCAAACGGTTACCTTGAATATAAATGAAATATTGGAACCATCTAAAATGTACATTTTTCATGTCCCTTTTGTTTTAGTAGATTTTCTTGGATCTTATATATGCACGTTGAACGTAGAGAAAGAGAGAGTGAAAGAGATAGATGGGATTGATTTAGTAAAATTGATTGTGTTGTACTTCATATATAGACTGATAATACTTAATAGATTATGTGGGAACCATTTCCAAGCAAAGAGTAAACATTGTTGAAAGGAAAGACTTCATTAAGGATAACTAGTCAAATTTTCCAATAAAAATTAGTTATCGATAAAACTAGTAAATATTCCATACAAATAATTTGATAATAAAAAAGGAGTGAGTGAGTTTTACACTTACTTTTTAAATACTAATTCCTATTCATTCAAATGCAATTAACATGTGATGCATGAACTCATTTACTAACACAGGGTGACATTGAAGAGTTGATCAGGTGGATCTTTTAAGAAAGGGAAGGGGGTACTGATAGGCGTAAAATTAGTTTGTTACAATTTAACAATTAGCACTAACTATAGGAGATTATTGAATCAAATATGGGATGGTTAATGAATAGAAGTTAGAACTGTGTATCCAAGTTGTAAAGGTTGAGGGGCTGCACTTCTCCAATTATCCACAGCTATTGAAGTGACTTCTTCCCTGATCAAGGCTGTGACCACAATGGTACAGGCTTGGTTTAGGGTTCTCTTAATAAGGATTCATTTTTTGGTTCTGATTCAAATTATCAAAATAACTCAGGGATACCATAGGGGGAAAATCGGATCTCATTCAAATCTGACATTATAAGGTGTTTTTCTAAAACCTGAACCTGGTAACCAAATTAACCCTTATCATTCCTTATAGTTCAACTTAAGCTCAATTTTTTTATGTTTGTCAAAATGAAAACAGTAAAATGCACTGCCTAACATCTATTTCCAATACTTTATTATTCAAGTTTCCCCCTTGTAAACCCTGTGTACCCTTTCTTCCCTCTCTCCCCTTTTAACTTCCTTTTGCTCAATAATCAACTATATTAACATTCTCCCTGTCTACTTTCACAACCAATTCCACAAGAATAAAGTTTTAATCACAGTCAATACGGAGTCTAAACAAATAAAAAAGGTCACAATTAGTGTGCTATCCAAAGTGTTCCATAAGATTTTCAATTCATGACTCAAGGGAATGTTTTGATTATAGATTGGAAATAACATTTTTTTCTTATCGGCCAATGTTAGTTGTTAAATGTTAGTATTTTTGTTAGTGGAGGGATTCGAACCCACGACCTCTCCCTCCCTCCCTTCCTTCCCTTCACTTTTTTCTTAACCACCCAACCAGATTGGAAATAGCATAAATCAAGCCCCCCCCCCCCCCCCTAGTTGGAACCTCAAAATATTTGTTCAACATTTTAAATCTAGACAGAGACTGCCTATTCATAACCACAAAAACATAGAACTTATCAAGCAACAACAGAAATAATGGGTTACCAAAATACTAGTTACACCTGCAATAACAGAATTAGGACCTTTAATTAGTAGTTTTCCTGGTACAGCAATTCATAGTAGCAATTACTATTATAAATAACAGAATTTGTGGTCAACCTACACCTTGAACCCCAAGACTTCAAGACAGTGTGAATCATTCATCATGCATAACGGGTGTTTCTTCCTTTTCTGAATAAAGGTTCTGTTATTTGAATTGAATGGTATACTAACTTATACAAGATTTGTATATGATAACCTTATTCCTTTAATTACAGACTAAAGGTTCATAATTTCAGTATTTCACCCTCTCCTTTGTTTTGGGTATAAAATTTTCTGCTAGCCCAATACTGTTTCAGTTACACCCTATTTTTGCGCATCTTAACTAACATGGATGGCACCATTTTCTTACATGTCCACCAGTCTAGTCCTTATCTGTCTTCCTTTTAATGCTCACTCGCCCTTTTTAATCCCTTTACCTTCTTTTCTTTCTCATATTATTTATATATCAGTAGTTCAGTACTCCATACTTTGTGCTAACTCATTACATCACACATACTTCCCATAGTTCTCCCCTTCCAGTTTTATACACCCTCATAATTCTCTTCTTTGGTTTTTCCTTGTTAATTCTCACCATTTTTTTTCTGTTCACCAGAGGAGCAATTTTCTGTGACTGATGTTTTCCATCCAACTGGAAAAAAGAACAAAAGAATACCAATTTTATAGAAATCATGTTTTCCAAAGTAATCTGTGTCTAAGTTGTTCACTTGTTCATAAACATTCAGGCAAAAACTCAATATCTATAAGCAGTAGCAGTATGAAACAGATATCAGCTACCCTTATCAATATACTAAACTTATAATGTAAAATACAAGGAAACTTCTAATGTGCACTCAAGTATTGTCAATAAGTACAATAGGTAAGAAACAATATGAAGAATAAAACATGGAACATGGAAACTGTATCATTGCCTAAACAAGTTGCAAAAATATAACACCTCATGTTTCAGAAGAGCTTACTGTTCTCTCTTCTTCACTGACGAGTAGCTTCCCCTCTGCAAAATCACAGGATGCAATTGGTATTCCCAGCTGCTTCTGCAATTTCTTCACAACAAACACTTCTGATTCTTCACATATGGTTACCACTGTACCATTCCTACCAAGCCGACCAGTTCGGCCAGCTCGGTGTGCATAGTGAATTGAATCTGTCGGCAAGTCTAGATTAACCACAAGATCACATTCAGCCACATCCAAACCCCTTGCTGATAATTCATTTGTCACCAGAACTCTCACTTCACCATTCTTGAATTTCTTCAGAGTTGTTGACCTAGCAAGCTTCCCAAGATCCCCATGTAACTCCATGGCTTTCATCCCACGGGCCTCCAGCTTGAAGACAACATCCTTTAGCTGCTTAGTATGGTTCATGAAGGCTATCACAAATTTGGCATCCAGTGCATGAATACACCTTCTCAACACGTCAACTTTGTGCTGCACCCTTGTTACAAAGTAATAGTGTTTCAATGCAGGAGGTAGACTCTCTACCGCTGCTGGAGATGGCATAGCCAAGCTAGGGCTTGAGCTGGGTGAAGACCGAGACAAACTGATAGGCTCAGAGGGAGAGACAGTTTCAAGTGGGGCAACTTTCTTAGCTTGGACAAGAAGTGGGTCACAACCCCAGCTCCTAGCTGCCCTTACAACAGAAAACGGCACAGTTGCAGAAACCATAATTAACCGACGCTCGGCCTTTCTAGAATCCGAGTTTTGGTCTGCACCTGATCTCCTCCCAACATGCTCCAATATCCTGTGCATGTCTTCCCGGAAATTGAACGACAAGAGCTCGTCAACTTCATCTAATACCAAAAATCGACAACCGTGAGTGCGAAGTTTCCCAGATGCACTGAGCTCCGCTATCCTACCAGGTGTGCCAACAACAATTGCAGGTTTATTTTTCTTGAGAGCATCTTCCTGCCTGGTTCGGTTCGCACCCCCTACAAGCTGCTGAACCGCTCTCTTGTTATCCATTCCTAGCACCTTCTCAAACTCCCTCACTATCTGCATTCCAAGCTCCCTAGAAGGAGCAACAATCATTGCTTCAATTTCCAACTTCTTCCCACTCTCCCCGCCATCACTGTCGCCTTCACCAATTTTTCCCCTCAGCGGCCCAACAACCGAGAGTATAGGAAGCAGATAAGCTAACGTCTTCCCCGAACCTGTGTAAGACTGAATTATGACATCATGGTTGTTCAGAATGTTGGGAACTGCAGCAGACTGAACTTCGGTTGGAACGGTGAAACCCTCCTTCTCTAGCCTCTCAATCAACACATGTGGGAGGCCAAGTTCTGAAAATGACTTTGCAGCAAAAGGGGCAGACTCTATTTGCTGTTTCTCTACAACCCTAAAAGTTTTCTTCTTCTTCTCATTAATGCCAAAGGGCTTCCCTTTGCTCTTGAGATTACCAGAGGGTGAACCCAATGGCTTAACCTTATTTGTTTTGCTTCTGTTTCTAGGTTCAGTTTCAGTTTGCAGACCTATGCTAGAGAGGGTGATGGAACCATGATGAGGTTCCACCTGGCTCATACACTTGACACTACTAGTGTGCAATAAAACAGACCTAGAAGTGGCCAAACTCCTTCGCATGTGGAGTGACTCTCCAACAAGCAAAAGAAACCTAGAAGAAATCAAAGTTGGCATCTTTTTAACAAGAACAAAAAAGAACAACCTTTGTATGTCCTGTTGGTCCTCCAAATGGAACAACACAAATATTAATGGCTGCTAAAACCCCTTTAAACAAACCTTAAAATCTGATACGAATAAGAACGAGAAAAAACCCACCAAAAATTAAAAAGCTTTGGGATAAGGGTGGTGAAAAGATGAAACCTTTTTGGTTTGCTCAGTGTGAAGAGATGTGAAAAACTTGTTGCTACTACCACCACAATGTGAACACAATAGCCATGAAGTAGCTAGCAATTACCTGAATTAGGACAATTGGTGTCCTGGTTGAGGAATTTGGGTAAGGCGGAACATCACAACTTCAGGGCTCATTGCTGTGAGCCATTGGGGGTATTTGTTTGTGGAAGAAATATCTTTCAGGGTTTATCTAATATTTTTTTTTAAAATAAATATATATTATAAAATAATTTTATATTACCGTTATTACTGAAAATGGCATGGATTCAACCTTAACCAATGACATCGATTTCGGTATTAGATTTGAACACGTAGAATCTGAACAAAAAAAAAAACTGAACTCATTACTTTAGAAAAAAATTAATTGTTGAGCAATATTTCGTAGAATCATACTTTCTAATACACTTCTACTTCTTCAGATATACTTACTCGATTTGGTTAAAACTTATAGAAAAAAATTATATAATATAAAATTTACTTAGTTATTCAATACAACTTATATATATAATAAATTTATTAATAATTTTTAAAATAATTATCATAAAATAATATAAATGATAATTTATGATTAAATAACTAAAAAAAACATTAATTCTTAAAATTTATTAAAAATTATAAAATCAAAAATAAGAAATTTTAAATATGATGTGACATTCACAATTTTTTTCATTTTTAATAAATTTTAACCAATAAAGATAACATATGTGTTAAAAAAATTGTGTTACTAGCATTTTTTTATATTAATTTTATGTTATATAATTCTATAATCCCATTTCTAATATTATCCATTAGTTTTCTTTTATTTTATTATGATTTTTTTCTCTCTCTATTTTTCCTCTTTTTTATAATTTTTTTATTAGATGATTGGATGACCCTAACTGAATGTGACCAGGTTAGTTCGATTCCCGTTATCATTTTTTTTAAACCAAACAAAAACAAACCAATTAAATTAGATTAACATTAATTAGTTTTGACCAAAATACCTCCTAATTTTGAACCAACCTGACTCATGATAATCATTTATGGTAAGTATCTTGTTATACCAAAAAGTTCAATATCCTTTAGAAGTCAAGGAAAGGTAATGACTAAAATATCATTTTAGTTTATTATGTTTTTACATTTTTCCAATTTGAATCTTTCTATTTTAAAACCTCTAATTTAATCGTTTAAGAATAGACTCAATTTTTAAGTCACTTTCCTGTTAACACTGTCGAATGGAGATATACTAGGACATAATTAAAATACTGGGTTGAGACCTTCTTTGATCTGAAAAAATAGTTACAAAAGTCATTACAACCAGGTTATTCTATTTCAATTATTAGAAGGAAAGAAAAAATGTTAAACCAAAATACTTAATAACATGATATTATATTTGTACAAAATTTTTATCTTGAGCACAATAAAACATAATATAATGATATAATTAATGTAAATTTTATATTATAATTTAATTAAAATGATATAAATAATAACTCAGAAAGTATTTTATGTTGTAATTTTAAAAAGTAATTAACAAAATATGAAAATTTTTGAAACTAAATATTTTAAAATTACAAATATAATAATATAATCAATATAAAATTTAAAATATTAATATTAATAACATAATATATATATTTTATATTTCTTATGATAATATTATTTTGGAAAAACCCTAAAATTTGTGTTGTTATTTTTAAGAAAATTAGAAATTATTTTTTTTGTATTCTATGTCTTTTGAAAAAAAAAAAGTTGTCAAATTTTTCATTTTCGAATTATTTAGTCAAGAAACATCACAGTGAAATCATAGCAAAGACTGCATGGAAAAATACTAGTAAAAATCTTAATTAGTTTTTCTTTAATGTGCCTAGCTATGAGATATTAAAATTCTTTAATAAAAAATAAAAACCATAACTTATTTTATTTACATTTAAAGAAATTATAATATAAAATTACTAAAGTAGTAGGATGATTTTATAACTATTATTCTTAAATTTTTCATAATATTATTAATATTAATATTTATAATTTTGTATTAATAATGTTATAATATAATTGATATTTAAATTTATTACTTATGAAATATTTATTATTAATAATATTAATATTTTAAATGTTATGTTTTTAATATATTGCAATATATTATCAATATTTTATTTTAAATACTTTAATTATAAGAATATAAATAAATAGATGAAACC
>PYAF01000716.1:1092250-1123654 GCA_007407185.1 Glycine tomentella | reverse complement strand
TAAATTTATTACTTATGAAATATTTATTATTAATAATATTAATATTTTAAATGTTATGTTTTTAATATATTGCAATATATTATCAATATTTTATTTTAAATACTTTAATTATAAGAATATAAATAAATAGATGAAACCTTATAATTATGTGTTTTTAGTTTTTAAATATAAATATAAATTAATATATTTTGTTTTTTGAATAATTACAGAAAAAGTATAATGTGACAAAATATTTTTGTAATAATTATTTAAATCACAATAATTATATTTTTAATTTAAGAAATTATAGTTCTAAATTGTGAAATAGGTTTTGGCAATTAAAGTGGTTGAAGAAATCTCTTCTATAAAAGCAGCTTCATTGTTCTAGTAACTAGCGGAAACATAGGCATGTTTCGCATTTCTATTTTGTTAAAATTTGTACAATTTATCATATTATTGAGTTATAGTATAAAGAAATGTGATTGTTATATACATAGATATAAAAAAGTTATAAATATAGCAGAAACACAAATATTCACGTTGTTGTACCTATGTGTCTACATTTCTATTTTGTATTATTTCACTAATATTGAAATATTTTCATCTTATTATAGGGTTATATAGTATAAAAAATCTATATATATATATATGACTTGTTGTGTTATATGTCTTTTCATGCTTCATTTTTTTAAACTTATATTTGTTTAACATTATTAAAAATTAGGAGATTATCGAGTCATAGAATGAATCAGACCTCTCAATAATTTCGATTTGATGCAAATAAATACCAAATTACAAAGTTTGTGTCTGAAATGCCAATAGCTAGATTGAAGTGTTGCATTTGTGTCTGTTGTATCTTATGATAACATAAACTCTAAAATATGTAAGCATTTAAGGTTGAGTTAATATTTTGTTTGTTTGATTCTATGTGCAGGGAATGTCTTATTATTTTTCATAGGATCTATCGAAAATAAAAGAGGAAGAGAAAAGTCAAAGAGTAAAGCTTTCTTCTACATTGTTAGAACGAAAGATATTGGATGATGTTTGATCCCTAAAAATCTCATTGTTTTGAATCTTGATGGACTAGTGGATTTCTTTGAGTTATACAGGAACTACATCAACCAAACGTCATTTGGTAGTGAAATCATATCCTTAATCATGTTAACTATAACTTGTTTTTATGAAAGAAACAACCAATGTCCAAAGCATTGTAACTAAACAAGTGTCCAAACATTTGGGAAAACCAGCATGCCATATGTTATGTTCTTTTAAACGTCTCTTGATTGCACGATACAAGTTTACACACCACGAGTTTGATTTTGTGCTTAAAAAGTTTCATTCTTTTTTGATCCCTCTCTTTTTAAATTGGTTATAACATTTGAATTTCAAGTGTGTACCACAGAGAGATGACAAAGAAGCATATTCTCTACCCAGCTACATCCGTACAAGTAATGGTGACAAAGATATTGATTTTTCTAGAAAAGACTGTATTGTTGTCCCTTTTCTCTCTCCACCCAAGATGCCATGTAGCATCTTTTACAACTGTGATATCGAAAAACTTTTTAAGAAGGCTCTAACCACACAATGTTTTGTCTGTTGGGCTCATAGGACACAACTTTTAAACTTAGTATTTATTTGCATCAATTCAAAATTATTGAGGGTCTTGATTCATCTTATGACTCAACAAGCTCTTAAAACACCTTATATATCTTTAGAGAAAAAGACTGTGAGCTTAACCTTATTATCTATTTGTAATACGTTGGCTTAAGTCTGCGTGCACCTAACCTTGAACAAAATTGTTGATTTGTGTAGAGCCTGTAGTTGTTAGGTAGGAAACAATACTTGAGGATTTTAACTTAGAGAGACTAGTAAAACTACTACTTGAGCCGAGCCAGAAGTGGTGTAAAACAATACTTGTATCTTTGTGTGAAAGATGGTGGGAACTTGATTATTTGCGAAGAACTAGATGTAGTTTCATTGATGGAGACAAACCAATATGAAACTTTTGTGATTTTGCTCTCTTATCTTTATTTTCTTAACTAACTTGAGTTGTGATTTTTGTTTTTAGAAAAATAAGTTTTAATATCTTATTTAAACATTTCGTTTGGACTCTTTTATCGAAAACTTTTGTTTCATAATTACTTATCAAATGATAGTTGTCTTTGCGAAAAATCTAAAAAAAATTTAAATCACAAATCAACTCTTCTTCTTGTAATTTTTGCCTTTACATAGAGGTTATTGTTTGAGAAGAAAGGGGTATCTCTCAAAGGTTCTCACAAGTAGTGGCATAATCCAGCTCACTACTTCTTCATTAAATTCATTAGGTTGTCTGATCCTTAGGTCTGGATTTAAGATTTAGAGAAGGGTTTTTCTTAGAGGTTTTCACAAACTCGTGTTGCAGACATAATTAGCTTTGTCTCTGGAATTGCTAACTCGGGCGCGAAGTGTGGGTTTAGGGTGTCTCTCAAAGGTTGTTGTGGTGCATACAAAATCAACTTTGTCTCTATAATTATTATTTTTGATGGAAAACCTCAAATTGCAACTTGACTATTAGATGTAGGTCAGATGGACCTAACAAGTATAAAATCATTGGTGTATTCTCTTTTAACCCTTAACTCTTTATATTGTGTTTATGGAATACATGGAGTTGGTGTTTTGAGTTAATTATGAGATTGTCTTTCTCCCTAAGTTAAATAGAAATGAATATATTTCTTTAAAATTAAATATATTAAATTCTTTTGAGGTTAAAGTTTGCCCGTGAAATGATTTAAAAAAAATTCAGTTTACTCCCTCTTGAGTTAATGAGGCCACTTGATTAACAATAAATGCTCCCAATCGAAACTAAAGAATGAAAAACATACATGCCATTAGTTGCTTTTGCCCTAAACTCAGGTCAGACACAAATGTGGGTAAAAGAACTAATTTTGAGGTGGACAAATGGGTATCAAAATATTCCCTAAAGCATCTCTTCTTCTACCTTTTGATGTCAGTCTTGCTGCTCCTCCATTCTCTCAGATGTTGCGCAATAAATTATTTCATGGATCCAGAATGTAAAAAGACTGAGCTTAGGTGCATAGTGCTTAAATAAGTGGTCGAAGAGTAGTTTTCCATCTTTTTCCTTTTGCCACATTTTGCTCAAAGGATTAAAGGGAGATAGTTTGAGAATTTCATGGAGATGAAGAATTATATGAAGATATTAAAGACATTATGTATTTATTTGTTTCCTTATGATTATAGGATCCCATTCATCCTTGTCTTTATTTTTTGTGAAACCGTTATTAAATTATAAATTATTATTTAAGATAAATTTGTTGATATTAATAAGATTATCTTAAAAATCATATTATCAGTAATTTGTAATTAAATAAAACTTTGAGTGCCTCACAATTAAACTCTTTTTTTTATTATCGTAGTTATTAATTTTCAGAAATAGTTCTGTAGACATATTCTAGAAATTAAATATTTATTATTCAGATATGAGAAACAAAGAGAAACACAATTTCTGCAATACCAACATGGAATAATTTTGATTCTTCCCGCGCGGTAACCTAGACCCCTTTTCCCATCTCATCATTTTTTTCTGAAAAGAAAAAAATTAATTAAAGAAAAACCTTAACTTAAAATCTGCCCAATCTTAATTATTTAATGAACAATAGTCAGCATCTAGAAATAAGAAAATGGAACACTAAAGCCGGCCATTATTAATGAAATAATGTCATCATTTGAGTGTTTTCAAATGAAATCCGAACACATTGTGCAGTGCCGGCAACTTTTTTCGTACCCAAAATAATCCAAATGTAGAGTAGTTACAATGTAGCCAAAAGTGGAGGAACGGAAAGAACAAAATCAACTTAAAACACACAAGGCTCATTAATCTTCACGTGTAATTTTTCCTTTTTTTTTGTAAGATTATATACATTAGTGTTTTGATGTCGTTTAGGCTTTTGGGGCTTAGTCCAAGTGGTTAGAATAGAGTGAAACTTCTAATATCAAATAATTTTTATTTTTTAATATAAGACTTAAATATATTAAATGATTTGTTTTTATTTTAAGCTTCTAATAAATTTTCTGATTGTAGTAAATTTTGGTATAAAATTTTTATTTTGAATCTCTATCGTCACTTAATTAAAATAAAGACTAAAATAAAGATTCAAAGCAAAAATTAATCATTTATTACAAACATAAAGTATATTTAAACCTTAAAATAATAATTTTGGACAAGGCTTGAGATCGAAAGGGGTAGTCAAGTTTGCCAAGTTGAATCAATCTCACTTGACTAAAGACTAAACAGTGGAGAGAAAGGAGGCAAAGCAAAGATGGGTACAACAATCCGTGACTTTTTGAATATGGCTCCTGTATTTTGTAGAGCCGTAAGTTACACATTTCCTCTCCTTGACCACTAAGAAAGACAAATGTTGGAGAAAGACCAAACTTAGCACAAAATCAATTTGCCTTGCATGCCGGCGAAGAACTAAACAATTAATTGCATCATGAATCATTATTAAGATCACTAAACTGTTTTAACTTAACTGCAG
This sequence comes from Glycine tomentella, assembly GCA_007407185.1. Lineage (NCBI taxonomy): Eukaryota > Viridiplantae > Streptophyta > Magnoliopsida > Fabales > Fabaceae > Glycine > Glycine tomentella. The sequence goes on along the minus strand of PYAF01000716.1, from coordinate 1,119,140 downwards.
GGAGTGACGTACTTTTAATAAATGGAACCTCAAAAAAATAGTAACTCCATAGGAGAAAATATATTCAAGGATCACAATCTAAAGCAATTTCAAAATAAACATTCATTATTCCATCCATAATTTAAAGAGTTTTTAACATGCATTATAAGTTGCAATTGTTTTTACACGGTCAATTAACGACTTTTTTATATGATTTTCAAAATAATTATTATAAAAATTAATTAATTAACTAACTATACTTTAGTGTAAAATATGTTTACGCTGGGTGCATATATTATTTACTTTTTTTGTGAATTTGATGTTTTCTAGTCAAGAATCAAATATTAATATCTCAAAGTACTGAAATTTTAAAGAAATAATTCACATCTTCTAAGAAATGTTTTTATACACAAATCGATTTAAAGATTGAAACCTAGACGGCTAAACCACATGCTTCTTGTTCTATACTTCGCGGGGGAAATACTCAAATATCAAATATGATTCCTAAGTGCAATTGATCTAATTATTAATGTCATTAACGCATAAACGTACAATTATTATTAATATATAATTTATTAGTGCACTCCATTGCTCAACTTGTTCCTTTCTTTATGAATCTCCAATAAAACCAAAGGAAGTGTCAAGTGCACATAGTCCAACCAAGAAGCAAACAAACAACAGAAAAACAAAGAACTATCTGTCCGATGAAGCTGTTGACTCTTAAATAAACCACTTCAATCCATTTTCAAAACACACATTAATTCTCGTATATAAATATAACAGTAACTCTATATTAATCCATCACAACCATAAACCAATAGCATTCCAAACACAAGCATCAATGCCTCGTACCAACACCATTACTATGACAAAACTAGAACCAACACTCTTTTTACTACTACTTTTCATGTTGTCATGCCTAATAACAGTGAACAATGCACACTCAACAACAATCATCAACGTGTGGCCAAAACCAAGAAACCTCACGTGGGCCTCACCATACCAAGCCACCCTCATTGCCTCCACATTCACCATCACCACCACAACTCCCCACCACAACAAACACCTCTCCGCTGCCGTCATCCGCTACCAAAACCTCGTAAAATCCGAACACCACCACCCACTTGTCCCCCCAGGGGTGAACATCTCCACAAACCTCCCACCACTGAATTCCCTCACCCTCACCGTCCTCAATCCCGGTGCAGGACTCGTCCACGATGTGGACGAGTCCTACACCCTCTCCATCCTCCCTTCTTCTTCCTCGGCCACCCTCACTGCAAAGACCACGTGGGGCGCCATGAGAGGCCTGGAGACGTTCTCTCAGCTTGCATGGGGCAACCCCACCTGCGTTGCAGTGGGGGTCCACGTGTGGGATTCCCCGCTCTATGCCCATCGTGGCATCATGCTTGACACTTCAAGGAACTATTTTCCACTGAAGGACTTGTTGAGGACAGTGGAAGCCATGAGCATGAACAAGCTCAACGTGTTCCACTGGCACGTCACGGACTCGCAGTCTTTCCCATTGGTGCTTCCTTCGGAGCCTGCTTTGGCTGAAAAGGGTGCTTATGCATCTCACATGGTGTACTCACCAGAGGATGTGAAAAGGGTTGTGGAGTTTGGTCTTGATCATGGGGTTCGTGTTATGCCTGAGATTGACTCACCTGGTTAGTTCAATTTCCCTTTTCTTTGAGGTTTGATTGGTTTTTGTTTGTCTCCATATTTGGGGCACAAGTTGCATTAGAAAGATTTCAGCTTCAACAAGAATGTTAAATTAGTTAATTAATTCACATGTGTTCGATTGATACTCTGCCTGTTTCTTTCTTTCTGCCTGTTTCTTTCCTTTTGTGTCTATTAAGATGCTCGTTTTTGAAATGTAGGAATCTGTTTTTAACTATGTTTATATTTTTTTTCCTGTCAGAGTGCTAAGTTAAGGGACATACACTTCCCATATAGCAATCAATATGTGCATTATCTAGAAAAGTCCAAACATTGATGAATTTTGATACACAAAGTTTATGTTGAAAATATCTGAAACATCAATTGCCACTGAGTCCCATTGCAACTGCTTGATCCAGGAATTGAGTTCGAGCTAGGTCACTTTGCCTGCACTTAAGCTTATGACCCCCCTCCCCAAACCAGGTCATAATACACCTCCTATGTAACAAAAAAAAAAATGTTAAAGTTTAGGTCTTCATTCTGATCAACAATGCAACTTTTTATACTAAAGAAGAGTCTGAGCTATTAAGCTGGATCATAAATCTCTGAGACAAAGAAGATTGGAATCTTACTTTTATTGGCTAACTGGGGGGGCCCTCCTTCTATTGTGATCCTTAGTGTCTCTGCTGATAAGGCAGAAACTGTCTATTAGGAGTTGGTGTTTATTAATGAATAAAACTTAGATACAATTTCTTAACGTTTTTTTGGTCATGTTATCTAATTAGTTGAAGTTAATTTCATCTTAATAAAGGCTTGCAATAAAAGTCAACATACATTTCTGACATAAAACTCTAATTCTGATTGGAGAATAACGAAACATTAACTAAGTTTTGTCCTTTATTATATATTATAATCATAAGGACAACTAACAAATTAATTAGGCTTTTTTTTATATTTCCAAGTTTCAAACTCTTTTCAAAGTGTTACTTATTCTGATTGAAAAAGATAGCTACCATTTCCTCTTTCACTTTTACAAGATAGTGATTATAAGAATTGTGATGATCATTGACTAATAAGGAACTACATAATGGCAGGGCACACTGGATCTTGGGCTTTAGCCTACCCTGAAATTGTAACTTGTGCCAACATGTTCTGGTGGCCAGCAGAAGGTGACATTCTTGCTGCAGAACCAGGAACAGGTCATTTGAACCCTCTAAACCCCAAGACTTACCAAGTCTTAAACAACGTAATTTGGGACGCGACAATGTTGTTTCCAGAACCATTTTACCACTCAGGTGCTGATGAGATTGTACCTGGTTGCTGGAAAACTGATCCCACAATTCAGAAGTATCTGTCAAACGGTGGAACTCTCAGCCAAGTTCTTGAGAAGTTCATCAACAACACTCTCCCTTTTATTGTGTCCCTCAACCGAACTGTCGTATATTGGGAAGATGTTTTGCTAAGTGAAAAAGTCCATGTGCCATCCACAATTCTTCCCAAGGAGCATGTGGTTTTGCAGACATGGAACAATGGACACAACAACACCAAAAGGATTGTTTCCTCGGGGTATCGCACCATTGTGTCGTCATCAGACTTCTACTATCTGGATTGTGGCCATGGTGACTTTGTAGGAAATAATAGTATCTATGATCAGCAAAATGGGGATAACAAAGACAATGGTGGCTCTTGGTGTGGACCTTTCAAGACATGGCAAACCATATACAATTATGACATAGCATATGGGTTGAGTGAGGAAGAAGCAAAGTTGGTTTTGGGTGGGGAGGTGGCACTTTGGACAGAACAAGCTGATTCTACTGTTTTGGATGGAAGAATTTGGCCAAGAACTTCTGCATTGGCTGAGTCATTGTGGTCAGGAAATAGGGATGAAAAGGGTATGAAGAGATATGCAGAGGCCACAGATAGATTGAATGAATGGAGAAGCAGAATGGTAAGTAGAGGAATAGGTGCTGAGCCTATTCAGCCACTTTGGTGTGTTAGAAACCCAGGCATGTGCAACACAGTTCAATAAGTGTAGTTGCATTCTTCCTTTGTCATGAAAATGAAGAAGAAAAAAAAAGAAGCTATTCAAGCAAATATTTTCTTACTTTTAATTTGGTTTATAGTGTCCAATTCCTGTGTAGGGCTGGCTCCTGAAAGCCTATTGTTTTGTGATGAGTGATTGTAGTTGTCAAAGAATACTGGTTTTTACATCAATTTAAACAATTCTTGATTTCAATTGATGTTGCAACTTAAGGTGTAGTGTAATATGATTAAATTTTTACCAAATGGTGTCTTGAGATGGTTATTGGTAGATTAACATTATAATCGATGTTTATGTTGGGGTCTTAGGTGTTTGCTGTTCTATGTAGCAAGGTCTCAAGTTGGATCAGCATTAGTGATGAATGATGAACTTGACTGTTCTTTCAAATTTTATGACTCACTGTTCTTTTTTCTTTTTTTACTGATTAACTACTGACCAGTGATTTTTTTTATTATATATATTCATATGGCCAGATAGGTAAATTACATCCTATGGAAACTTTTGAAACAAATACAGTAATGAACCGAGTAAGAATAACAGTTTAAGATGAGCATGTTGCTCATCCCTTTTACCTGAATTAGTATAGTATGCTCTGTTTATAGGGGGAAAACATGTATTTTCAAGATGCAATGTTTTCTCTTGACTTGATATTATCACATTAACTAATAGGTTATTTATTATATTTTAATGTAATAACTGATATCTCAACATACTAATTGAATAGACATTGAATATATAAGTAAATATTTATAAAATTAATTAGTCTCAAGAAGTAAGAGTGTAAGTAAGGTTAGATTAATTTTATGACCCAATCAAATGATTGGTTCATGTTGGATAGTTAGGCTTAAAATAGTTATTTATTTCTCAAAAAAATATAAAAAAATTATCCAAACAAATGCAAAACAAAAAAATAAATATAGGACCAAAAATTATTGAAGAAAAAAAAAAGTAATTTTGGTGCGATAAACTAACTTCCATTGTTTGGTTCAAAATGTTAAACACAACTTGCGTGAAATGTATTTGCAAGAATATGTTTCATGGATTAGGTTCATGTAAAGTGCAGTCCATATTTTAGAGGGTAATTGCACACATCTTGAACATTGAGAATATATAATAAATGATTTAAATCGTTACCAACTTACCATTAATTCAAATATGTCACAATAGTTTTTCTCTCTGAGAAAATAAAAATATTATATGACTATAAATGTTATCTCCTTCAACATTACTATTATTATTATTATTACTATTACAGCTATTACTATAAAATGATAACAATTGTGATTACAGTGATACTGATAATGAAATTGATAATAAAAGTAAGTAGATGTGATATATTTTTGTTTTTTAAAAGATAAATTTATGTGAAAATTTGAAATTAATTATAATGATTTAAACTATTTATTATTATGAATAATTAGAATATAGACACTTTATCTTCTAAATTGAAGATTGCACTTTAGAAAAATTCAATCCATATTTCATAGATTAAGATTTATACCCTTCATGAGTAGACATGTGTGGAGAGAGATTGATTTAATTATTTAAAGAAATTATTGTTTACTATTATTTAAAAATTTCTCGGAAAATCGAAGAAAATATAGAATGATTGAACCAAACACTCGTTTTTGTCAACCTGTCACACACTACAACTCCGTTGTCCTTCATAACCTTCTATCACAAACATTGAAACATAAGATAATTAATAAAAAATCAGGTGGTCAAAATGTTAATGCACTAACAAAGCCAGGTTAAAGTCAACCTTTTCCTTCCGATTGATGAGAGATAGTCCCACAATGCCCTCTGTCTTCCTCTGTTACTGATGTCAAAATCAAAACAAACAAATAAATAAATACTTTTTTCACACCGAATCTCTACCCACACATTAAAATATGTGTAGATATGGAAGCAAACCCATCCTTAACAAATATATGTCAAAATCTTCTGGTAACCAAAAACCCAAAAAACATTTTTTAAAAAAATACTTAAACCAATCATGATGAATATTGTCTGATCAGCAAAAAAAAATGTTGAATATTACCTAGCGCCTAGTTTAAATAGAATTGTTTCATTTTAATTACTAATTTCGTAAATCATACAGCTACATTAAATATATTTAGAGATATTTTTATCGTGAATAATAATTCTATTTAATATAAATAAAATTATCTTCCATAAAAAAAATTGCCTATCAAAGATGAAGCTAAAGGGAGATCTGCAGGGGCCATAATCCCCACCCCCAATTTTTTTTTTTAAAATGTACTTAAATTACTCTAAAAAATTATTTTATGATCCCCTAAAATTAAAAATAAAATTATTGAGAAAAAATATATGAAAATTACTATGTTAGTTGACTCTTGGGAAAAAAAAGATAAATATAAGTATGATAGTAAAAGAAAGATAATTAAAAAAGTGTTAAATGTGTATTTATTAGGTTGAGGTGTCCACGTATAACTATTTAAAATTATTATATTCATCTTGTTTATTTCTTTTCTTTCTGACAGGTTTTTTATATACTGTTATTTTTATACTTAATATAACTATATACATTTTTATTTATAATAAACATTGTATATATAATATTAAATATTTTTGTATATTTTATGTATGTGGAAATTTAGTTTTCTTTACTATTTTCTTTTTCTTGTTTCTCTTGAACTGAATTTCTGACTAAGCCCTGACGACACCTAAGGTCTCTAAAAAATAATTTCTAACTTCAAGTATTTGAAAATACCATATTTAACCTTAAGAATAAGAAAATTGTTTGAATTCTATTGGTAAAATAAAATAGGTTATTTAACCTATTTTTACTTGGAGTAAATTAGAGAAACCCTTTTCAATAAATTATATATAATTTACAAGCCTAAAACTAAATATTTATTTGCTTTCAAGAGTTCCTAGAAACAAATTAAGGAAACCTTCACACTCCCATGTGAAGCAAGAAAAGGAGAAAAACCTCACTCCCATGACGACTACGCCAATTTTCCTCTTACGCTCTCTCTACGCATTCTAGAAAGAAAGAAACCTCGTAACACTAACGTTATATACAGATACGACCGATGTGTTTGCTTTCTTTTTTCTTCTTTCTTTCAAAACTATATATACTTTCTCTCTCAGTGACACACTTTCGTTATTCTCAACACCACAACAACGGTGATTAATTAGTTAGTTAATTAATTGTTATTTCCGTTATGAAAAGCTCCGAAGAATTCGAGTTCGAGTTTCCCGCAGCTGTTAATTACGTTTCCTGCGGCGTCCCCAACGACGTCGTTTTCTGAGGCAAAGTCATAACGCGCCGACCCGAAGAAGGCGAAACCCGGGCGCTGTTGAAGTCGGAAACCTCCAACGAGTACGTGGCGTGGCTCCGGTCGCCGTCCGGGAGGGAGAGCCGCCGGCGCCGGAGGAGATGGAATTGAGTGACAATTAAGATGAGGCAGGAGCGGAGGGAGCTCCCTCCGCCGTCGATGCCGATGCCGAGTGTTGCGGCGAAGGAAGGCGGCGCAGAGAGCTGCTGGAAACTGGTTCGGCCGTTGAGGCGTCGGGGAACGCTCAAGAATGAGTTGTTTGGATGCCTTGTTCCCATTTTTTAGGACTTTTATTTTATTTTTTTTGCTTTTCTTTAATTTAACTACTTTCTTGTTTTTAAAGAATTCCTTGATTATTTATTTATTTATTTATTTGTATACAGAGTGTGTTTCATACCACCACTGTTCTAAAATATATATTTGTTGTTTTAGAACTTTAAAGATAATTAAGAAAGTTAAATTGAGTAAATTCATAGTATATATTTTTTAGATATCTAAGAATCTATAATCGCTCATGTGTCATATTTAATTAATTAAATTAAACTTTTTCAATATAATATATGAATTCATAATGTAAAAAAGTATTTATATTATCGAACTTTTATATTATTTTCTAATCATGCTTGATCATGTAAAATGTAAAATAAATTTATTGATTTTTATAATAATTATCAACAAAATTATGCCTGGCATCAATTTTAAATGATAATAGATATATAATTATATATTTTTTTATAGAGTGTGCATAGAAATCAAATGAGTATCGGTCAAAAAGAAAAGAAATTAAATGAGTATATCATCAATTTTATTCGTTAAAATAATAACTTATCTTCTATGTAGTTCATATATTATTTTTATATAAAAAAATAGTCCTAAAAGTATTATATATCGTGCTAAATAGTAAAAAAAAAATATTCACATTTGGCCCCTGAATTTTACTAATGAAAATACACAAACTTAGGGACTTAAATGATAAATATTCAGAATTACTTAAATAATTTTATTATTTTAAAGACTACTTAGGGTAGAGAGTGAAATATATTTTGAGAACTAAATTGGTGATATATTAGAAATTAAATTTAATTAATTATGGGACTAATCTTTTCTTCTTCTTCTTCTTTATAACTACTACGTATTTACCTTCTAAGAAATCACCGATCTCTTTCCCCTTGTACTAGCTACTTTAAAAGCATTAGTCCCAAGTCCATATATAAACAAAAGAAACAAAACATGTCTAGCCAACGTACGTGGAACTCTTGTCTTTTGAAATACCTTTAAAATACAACAATCACTAGAACACGGTGTGATAGTAGCGGGTGGATTGGGCTTTTTGTGCAAGGCAAAAGGCAATGCATGTAATTAAGGGGGTAAGGAAGTGATATGACAATTGATAGAGGTAGTGACAACTTAGGTGATTATCTTGTTTCAAAGGAACTTAGATCATTGCTTGGAAGAGTAGGGAACAATTTTATATTTTTTGAACGAATTGTAGACTCGATGCTTACATTAAACAGGTTTAGGCCCAAACTTAAGGGGTTTATATATTTTAGGCAATATGCCTTTAATTGACAAAAAAAACAAAAAAAACAGACAATATGTCTCGTGGCAATGGTGGACATTTAGATGCAAAAAGTACCCCCCATGCATGTCGGGGTAATCAAGTTTGGAGTTTCTACTTATACAAGTCAAATAAAATTCTTGTTCAAGAGTCTCGTAATCATAACCATAAAGAAATATGAGTATCGGCATTAATTCTTGAGTCGCATGATAATTATCGTAAGACAATTTCATAAGAGACGAATCCGACAAAACAACATAAAGAAATATGTTAAATTGATACTCTATATAACAATCTGATATAAGCTCGGCATTCCCACCCAGTCAACACTACTATTGCCGGTACCAGCAAATGCTAATCAATATAATTATTCTTTTGTGCAGAAAATAAAAAGTTTTATTAAGAGAAGTTGTACATTTTTCAGCCCTTCCGGCTCAATTTATTTGTGGTTTATGGTAATTTTCACATTTTAAAAGAAAATAATTAATTGCACCAATTCTTATAATAAAATAATCTTATTTGTCTAAAATATCCTTATTTGACTTCTGTGCATTCTTTGAACATATAATTAAGAGCAACACCTCTCAAGATTCACGTTATCTTTGCATGCACTAGTTATGACAAACCTACCAAATACGTTCACTGTAGCCTACGTATTTGTTATGGCAAATGTAATGTAGTTTCTCGTGATCTTTGTTACTTTTTCGTGATTATTGCGGCTTGTGGATCCAAAGAAAGTGACAAACCGAGACAAATTGGGTTATCAAAAGACAAGGTATGGAGAACATTGAAGATAAGGATAGAGTCGTAAAATAAGTTAGGGAAAGAAAAGAAAAAAAAAAAAAAAAACCTACCTTACTTCAAGCTACAATTCGATCTTCACATCAAATAAAGGGGGCAACACCATATCCTAAAAAAAAACAAGTATAAGGGACAACATAAGATACATACATGCATGCATATATATATATATATATATATATATATATATATATATATACACATATATATATATATATATATATATATATATATATATATATATATATATATATATATATATATATATATATATATATATATACACACATATATACATATACATATATATATGTATATATATATATATATATATATATATATATATACCTGAAACTAATTACTATTATCTTTTGTATTGTAACAATTACTTATTATTCTTCTGACATAACCATAAACATAACCCATTCATGAAAATATATAATGACCCATATACTTCAGTTTTCTCCAGCGTCTAGCTCAAAACGCCATCACTTAATTTGCATTGTTCAATTATATGATGGTTTCAATTTCAGGGATTCCACAATATTGCGCGCCTAAAGCAGCAACATGTTTCAGCATTCTTAATGTTTTAAATAATATTCAACAGAATCGCGTATGTGGTAAAAGTTTCCATTGTGGTTAGCAAATGTTTCGTTGTTTCGCGCGATGCGCTTTCCGGCAAGATTCTACCGGAAATTGGAAACCTTGAGAATTGAAGTTGGAAGAGAGATGAAGATGGCAATAATTCATTATCTTGCACGGTTCTGACTGGAGGTTGTTGGGTAGAAGATTTTGAAAGTTTGGAGATAAGGCATAGGGCATTAAGGACAATGTATAAAAAACATAAAAGAAAATATAGATAGATTTATAAAAAAATTTACAAGAAGAGGCATTAAGATTTAAGACACAAAAGTACTAGTAGACAAGTGATTTAGATCTTATGGCCCCAAATGTACTTATAAGATAATTATGTTTTTAAGTATATATAGTCAAAAGTTCTTAATTTTTGGATTGATGTAAAGTATTTTTTGATTAATTTTATTGATAATTGATTTCTGATTTACGGTAAAAAATTTGGGTCTCTGTCCTTATCATTTGTATTTTTTATTCAAGACTTCATCCAAAACCTTAATTACTCTATTCTACATTTCTACTCATCAACAAAATGCTGAAATATAGCCAAGAGTTTAACGATCTCCAACTCTAATCGTCTATATAGAAAATATTTGTTTATAAAAAATTTGTCTCTTAAAATATTAAAAGATTAATCTTTAATCTCACCAGCTATACTGATACACCCAAAATTCATGGGTCCATGCAAAACTCGACGCTGCAGTTTATTTTCTACTGCGCGTAAGGAATCATCAGTAATAAAAAAAAATTTATATGCATTGAATGATAAACAAATTAAAAGTTTAATTTTTTTGGAATCATTGAACTAAAACCACCACATGTGATAGTGTTCCTCGACCGCAGTGTGGTGCAATTTGAAAAACCTTATCAAGACATGTGAGTCCCAGGTCTAGCTTGAAATAGTATGAACCCTACATGTCATCAACAGTGAACTTCATTGATAACAATTTGAATTTTGGGAAAATCTATGTTATTATTTTTATATTAATAGTAAATTCAGACAAACTTTTACACAAAATAATATTAAAAAATCAGAAATTATGTTGCCAGCATTTCCTTATCCAAGTATATATATATGTCAATACTCTACTCTTTTTTTGTTAATTATCATCATCTTATTACTGTAAAAAAATTTATCTCCATCTTATTGACCTTTTAACATTTGGTAATACGTGAATAATCTGGTTCAAAATTATATAAAAGTTTTTTTAAAAAAAAGGAAAAAAGAAAAAACTTTTAATGATATCCTCCTAAGTTACATGTTGGTGCGACTAGAAATGACAAAATGGACTGATTTTTCTATCTCCACCCCCGTCCCCACAAAAGGCGGGAAGGGTTTGGATTCAAATTTATAAAGGTGGGGGTGAAAAAATCATATCCAACCTCATTCTCATCAAGTTTTATCGAGTTCAGAAAAACCCGTAAAAAACCCATCTCACATTAAAAAAAACCTATTCATCTACTTTAAGTAAATCATAGATTAAATTATTAATTATATTTTAATCCATTCAATATATATATATATATATATATAATTTAATAAAGAATAAACAATGTAAACATATTTAAGAATTAAATTATATTTTTAGTTAAATATATAACTTTTAATTTTTTATAATTAGTATTGTAACTATAATCTTATTTATTTAACTATGGAAAACCCGACCCCGACCAAAGCAAGTTTTCCCTGTCAAACTCGAGGTGGGATCAGATAGATACCAATGGATTCGGTTTTCATTGTCATGCCTAGTAGTCACACAAGATGGAGGTGTCAAGACGGGTTGACAGTGTGGTGGTGAGATGGAGTTCGTGAAAATAGTTACAGGGGAGGACGAGGACCAAGATAATATGACTATGTGACTTGAGAGAGAGAATCACAGTGATTGAGAGAGAGAGAGAGAAGCATTGTGAGGTCATGACTATGTGAGGTTGTCGACCATTAGGAGGCCTAGACTGCGAGACTTTGATAGCGAGAAAGCGCGGCATGAAGGACTGGAGTGGAGCCGTGGAGATATCAAGAGAAACTAAGTGAGAGGCTGCATGAGAGAAAGTGGCAAAAGAGAAAGGAAAAAAGAAACCCTAAAGATACTACCCCTTTCTTTTATATTTTTAGTATCAAATATTATACCTAATACAAATAATTTTACAGGCCAACCTGCCTTGCCCGACCTCGCTTCGCCTCTGGCCCAGGGAACTGGCGGATTGAGTTCTCTACCTTGTCCCGCCAAATTGATGGTGGGCTAGCAGGCCGGCATGACCCATTTTGCCACCCCTATGTGTGACCATATTTTTTCTAATTTAATTACTTATTTAGTCTTATTTTTTATTTATTTTCTACAATTTCTTCTCAATATTAAACAATTCAATCTAGTTCCATAATTTTCAAAATAGTTCAATTTGGTTCCTTATTTTTTTAAAATGATGCAATTTGATGCTTTATGTTTAAATTGACCTAACAGTAGTATAATTAATGATTAGATGGAAAGGACCAAATTGCATCATGTTTTTTTTTTTTTTAAATTAAAGGCTCGTTTGGGTGATTTTGAATTGTAAGTTTTAAAAAAATTAATTTTATTTTAAATTTATTTACTTTGAGTTTTTTTTCTCTATTTTTTAATTTCAAGATAAAATTAGTCTAAGAGTGTGCTTTTGTGGTCATGATGTCGACAACAACGACAATGTTGGTGTTGGTGGTAGCAATACTGATGTCAGTGGTGGCAATAACAGTGTCGATGATGGTGGTGCAGGTGTTGGTAATGGTGACAGTGTCAGTGGTGGCACTAATGATAGTTGTGGCGCCAAGATTGGTGTTGGCGATAGTGACATTGGTTGTTACGTTAATGAGAATGGTAGTAGTAGTAGTGCTGACGACAACGACGATGAGGATAACAGTGATGACAATAGTGACATCCACGACGGTGTTAACGAAGCTGGCGATAATGCAATTTTTGGGGTGGTAATGGTGGTGATGTCAATGATAATTGTGTTGGTGGTGCTGTTAGTGACAATAATGGTGATAATGATGGTGGTGGTAGTGGTGGTGACAATGGCAGTGCAATGTCGGTGGTGGTGCTAGTACTGGCAGCGAGAAGTGCCATTATCAAATAGAGGGAGGCGTGCTTTCTTAAAACTAAAAGTTAAAATTATAAATATTTTGTTTTTTGTTTTAAAAAAATTAAGGTAAAAGTATTTTTGAAATTGAGATAAAAAATGTTTAAACTCCATTTTTGTCAAATGTGTTTTGTTTCCAAAATTCCATTTGCAAACCAAAAACCAAAAACTTATAACCATCCCAAATGGGTCCTAAGGCAACCATTTTAAAAATTAAGGGGTCAAATTGATTGTTTTATTAATAGTGGGACTAAATTAAACAAAATAAACAAATAGCATGACCAAATAAATAATTAAGCCTTCTTTTTATGAGCAAATGTGTCACCATATATAAACAAAATGGTCTATAAGAGATTCTAGTCGAGCTAAATCGTATGTTTGTTAAGTGCAAGCATACCCTATGCATAATTGAACCTAAGTTCGAATATCGTACCCTAATGATTAACCATGTCCTCATAACAACTTAATTCGTAATAAACTAAACAATTTGATTTTTAATCAATAGTTGAGAAATGTGTTTGATTACTTTGTTAGAAACAATACTCTAGAAATGTTAATTGAATTCTCAATGTTTATCAATGACTAACTTCTCTAAAGGTTGTTAAAAGGTTTTGGCCAAAGATTTCCAATAGTCTTTTTCTTAATTTAATTCTAATTTGGTCAATTAAAAAATAAATTACGAGAAATCATGAGCGCAAAGAGAATGATAATAAAAAATTCATAAAATGTGTTTGGTCAATCATCATTCTAAAGAATTCAGTTGTTCTATAATTTCATTATTCACATGAAATTAATCACAAATGCATAAATAACTAAAATATAGATTGATCAAGTCTAATAAGAAATTAGGCAGAATAGAACAACATAATTGATTCAATAAAGATAATTTCAATTAAGTAAAATTTGGGTTCATCTGCATATTACATCATAATTCATAATCCTTGAAAGAGGGGTTAGTTGACCATAGTCACAAACAAATAAAACAATATAACCTTAGATACATGATAAAGATAAGGGAATAAGAAAAATTACAATTAGAAGGCTCTGCAATCTTCCTCCTCGCATTCTTCCCAATCCAAAAGAGTTCCCACAATATACCAAGTCACTCAGAGTCAAATTTCCTACACAAAGCAAAAGATAAGGATGTTCTGGATGAACACAGCCGTTCTTGGAAAATCTGACGTTGTTTTCCAAATTCTTGAAAATCAGAGCATAGATGTGCTGGAATGAGCACGACGTACTCCCAAAGACCATGGTCGTGCTCTTCATCAGAGTTCTCTTTTAACTATTTCAAATCCTTTTATGTTGAATTTCTGCATTCTATCACTCTCATCCTGTTTGTATCACACTTTAACAGAATTCCGTGAGTTTTACCAATAAAATCAAACAAAATGCATTAAAAGAAGGACAAAACTCATGTACAAAATTACACAATAACCAGTTTATCACTCTGAAGAAAAATGAGAACATCGATTAGGGTTAAAATTTGACCATTGAAGATGCAAGTGCATTTTGACCGCGATATGTAATGTTAATCAATATCCATAATTAAAATCCCCTGCTATATGGAAAATCCTTGTGTTCAAATAATTTTCTTGAGAGATTAATAAAAATGTTTAGAACCTTGAAGCAGAGGTATGCTAGAGAAATGTTCCTTGAATGTGTTTTCCTCTTCAAATTCCTTACAGTAGCTTGGTAAAAGTACAATTGAAATCGCACGTCAGATTTTATATGTTTTTCCTATTCATCTGTGGTGTTAAGATAACTTTGAAAACCTCAGAAATTTGCCCAGTTAATGAAAGTGTACTTAACCAAAGACAATTCGCTTTGCAATGTTTTTATTGGAAGGATTTTGTTACATTTTTCTACTTACCTTATAAACATAACGGAGGGCGAAAGACAGGTACCAAACTTCATAAAAATAATTTGAAGGTAGAAATTATATTTCAACTCAAAGAGGTTCAATATATATTGCCAATATTTAATTAGAAGAAATCAGTCACATCCCTGTTAATGATAATGCTTGAGACTACTTGAACTTCAAACAGTACTTGTGACTTATAGATGAGAGTACAACCTTAAAAAAGTGTGATGAGTTTCAATCAGACAAAAAAATTGGCAATAATTATGGAAATGGTGAACAGCCAAGCAAATGAATCTATCAAAAGCAATAACTGGTGATAGAAAGACCCTCTGGTACAAATTAATATAAACTATGAATATTATATAATGTATGGTTGAGATATCCAATTGAGGGGCCTATTGCTTCTGCCAATTGAAAACAGAATTCAGAGCCAGATAATCATCCGGTGCTAACAATTGCACATGATTTTGTTCCTTAACAGAGAAGCTGTCACTGTTACCACTGACAAGGTTTACTTCCATCACAATTAATAGTTTTTTAAAGAAGGTTAAGTGATCAAATTCTTGCATGAGTAGAAAAACATAATAAGAAAATAACACTATGCTCCATTGAACTTTCACATGCTTCATGCTTGTTTTACTTGTTGAAACTGAATAACCCCTTATTCACCACTTCCACCTAACCATGAATTTGACAAAACACAAGAAGAGAAATCTCAAAATGACAAGTTTATTCTTTCTTGCACTCATTCATCAAACTAAATTCAAATCAAATCCATCCTTGCAGATTTTAGCTTCCTTGATCAAACTCCTATAAATGTTGAAAAAGAACAAGATCAAAATTCATACCAGCATCATCATCATTTATCTTTCTCTTTTCAGCAACCATGAAATCTTCAGGAGCATTAGCTACCCTTGTGCTTCTGATCCTTCTTCTTACCACAACTTCAGAGGCTGCAATTTCATGCAGTGATGTGATCAAGGACTTGAGGCCATGTGTGAGCTACTTGGTGAGTGGCAGTGGACAGCCACCAGCTGCTTGTTGCTCAGGAGCTAAGGCTCTTGCCTCTGCTGCAACAACGTCAGAGGACAAGAAGGCTGCTTGCAACTGCATCAAATCCTCTTCCAAGAGTATCAACATTAACTCACAACTGGCTCAGGCTCTTCCAAGGAACTGTGGAATAACCCTTCCTGTGGCTATCTCTCCCAACGCTGATTGTTCCAGGTAACATTCATATGCCCTTATCATCAGAAAACACTTTCTGATTCACTCTTTTTAACTAGAAATTATAAGATAGTCCAGAAATATTATGTTCCAACTAATTTTTACATGACACATTATAAGTGTTACTTTATATATATATATATATATATATATATATATATATATATATATATATATATAATTAGAGCAATTGCCAAAAGAAAACATAAGCATCCCAACTATGTCAGCATCCTTGTGGGGGCTAGGCCAAAGCCCATTTGGGAAGCTAACAAAACCTATAGTTAGGGAAAACATTTCTATTATGGAGGTATGCATTCTTAGCAAAAAGGACATAATAAGTGTTAATAATTCTTTTTCATATATTAAAAAACTTTAATACATATGCAAGTAAAAATTAGTTGAGACTATAAACATATGGTTGTTCAGGATTACTTAATATTTTTTTTTCTTTCCAACACAACCAATATTAATGAAATATATTAGAATTTATAAAATTATGCATGAAACTCATTAAATAAGGAGTGAAATCTATATTTTAATATGATTTTTATTAAATTCTAACTAATAAAAAAAAGTGTATTGAAAAGAGTTTGGTTAACATTTCTTGGCCTTACATATTATGTTCTTTTCATATTTTTCTTATTTTATTTGTAATTTTATTGTTGTAACTAACCTTATAAATTAATTATTCGTTTTTTAGTTTATACAATTATTTTGCTACACTTTTTGCAGGGTTGGTTGAAACTTGGAATTGGAGGGTGAGCATGCTGAACAATTTTCTGTTACATATGTATGGGAGTATAACATATTCTGTAATAAACAGGGATCTACCTATGTGGATTTCTTTACTAATTAGTCCATCTTTTTGTTTATACTATGTTGCATGAATGTTGTTTCCAATCAACCTTGATTGTAGAGCCACCTGCGGCACCTTTTAATTAAAATTTACAAATGTTATTTTGCTATCTACTATGTGAAGGATAGTGTTCAAGTTATTTGTATGCCAATAATAGTATTCAAACTAAATAAAAACAAAAGGAGTTGGTTGTTATTTTTTGTTTAAAAGGTTCTGAAAACAAGTGTTTTTAATGGGAAATAGTGTTTGTTTACCAATTTGGGCATCGGTCTCACATGTTTCAAGAAGCAAAATGTGACAGAAGAATTTTTATGGATTCACATTGAATGAAATTTCAACGTTTTACAGGCACACCCTACATTTCTTTTTTGAGGGAAACACACCCTACATAATTGATAAAAAATACTGTCAGCCAAAATCTCACTTAAGAGGAATAATAAATAAATTGTTACCATGGCCAAAAAATAACGTGAATAGCAAAAAGAAATGATGAATTAATGGAAAAACACAATTATGTAATTTTAATTAGAATGAGTTAATTAACAATGAAAAAAAAGTAGTATGTCATCTTATTACAAATTTTCATGCATGATAATGTTATTAATATTTATAATAATTACTTAAAAAAGTTATATTAAAAATATTTTTTACTTAATTAATAGTATAATTTTTTTAATATAAAAGTATATCAAAATTAAACCATAATAAAGAAGAAGAAACGAATTTAGCAACTCCTAATATAAATATTTACCCTTATTCTAAGAGGACTTTTTCAAATCCGATTAACTCTCTTCCCATCCCAAATAAGTTGCACCATGTTTTCTTTTTGTTTGATTAATTACTCATATTGCCCACTAGTTTTGGTTTTGGTTTGTCGCCATATGCATATACCAAATATTTGTGGTTGACTCCAACTCAAATACGTGTTAGGCAGGTTACAAAATCTTAGTGCCCTATCTATGCCTTTTGTCTTTGAGCATAATTGGTGTTCCTAACTTGGATATATGTTTGAAAAACTTGTTCAATGGGACAACAACTAATCATTCCACCATTTATGTATTGATGGACAGCTCTATAGGCACACGACATGGACTCACATGTGGCATGAATACGTGCTTTGACTTGAAAAACTTAACACTTGGGGTATAGGGTTTTGCTATGTGTGGCCTTTACCCTAACTCACTAATGAAAAACATTATTGGAGTCATAATTATGAGAAATGGATTCTTAAATGTAACTCGCACCAACCTTTTAAGGCCGTTTAAGTTACACATTATGGTGTTCTTCCAATTTCAAATCTTCTTCTCAAACACCATTAATATATCACTGTTTCTTCCAAAGAAAAAACATGACATTGTTTTGAATTGACATATAATCTCACTTGAATGGACACCTTCTTTCTATGACTTTATAGACCTTTATAAAATAGCTAATGGATTATTTTGCAATAGAATTCACTCACACACATATATAGGTGTATGTGTGTAGGGACAAAGGAGACATACACATAGAACAATATGCTTCCGGAGAAATAAACTAAAAGAGATCTTTATTAATTCGGAAATTTAGACAAGAGAGAAGAGTAAATGTAGGAGTTAAACTTATCTCCTTCGATTTTTTATTTTTTCTCTAACACTGAGGGAAAATTTAATAGGAATTAAAAGTAGTTTATAATTTTTTAAGTGTACGGAAAAATTATGCTTGAGATTTTATTTATCCCTAGTTTTCCCATTAATAATAATATATTATTATTTTGTTTTCCTCTCTTTGCTAAACAAATAAAGAGACCCATCTCTTTCATTTTTTTTAAATCAAACCAAGTAAGAGACATCAAAGGAATGTATGATAGAGATCAAATCACATAACATCGGAATAACTTACTAATTATTACGTAATTTAAACTAATTATTACATAATTTAAATATAGCCAAAAAAACTATTACATAAGTTAATAATATTGGATAATTCATTCTTAAAATCTACTGAGATTGAAAATTTCTTACGCATATAATTTAGCTAACATAAACCAAATCATGAGCTAATGAAGAAGCAACCTGATACATTTGTCTCAAGAATACATACCTCTCTAAAACTCCTTTGATTAATCATTGTGGAAATCCTGAACTGTTCAACCTTGACTGCAACATCTTACTCAGTAAATAATTGAAATAATCAGTAAAAAAAATTGAAATAATTTTGTTTAATATAATCTTGAGTATTTAATTATTTTAATTGTATGATCAAGGTTACTTTCTTTCGCACTCTAACCTTAGGGTCTTTAGGAAATTTTCTGTTGGCACTGTGATGAGATTAATTTTGTAATTATGGTTATAATTAGTTACACCAAGTCCTCCTCCTAACAAGTGATATGACTTTCATATATTTTCTCTTTCAAATTGCAATATCATTATTTTTTAAAAAGAAAGGAAAAGCTCGAATCTTTTTAGAAAGCTATGAAACCTAATTGGAAAAAGTGTCTTTTCTGATTTTCTCCTTCATATAAAGCACAAACATAATTAGCGGGAGTTAACAATAACTTTAACAACCAGTTAAAAAACAAGAACTTCAACAACAACAAAAAAACACAAATGACGTATTTCAATTCAAGTTATTATATTGTTAATTATGTCATTTTACCTTGTCTTAACCGAACATATGGGGTTGAGTGCTATTTTTTAAAGCATACAATAAAAAGCCATAATGATTAAACTAAAAAGCCCATGCTTTTCAGAACTGTGATAGACATAATAACATTGAGTATATATTTCATGAATATTATACAGACACACATATAAACAATGCCACTAGATCGAAGCACTGGCTCATTCTTAAATGTATATTCGTTTTAATTAGTTGACAATAATATTTTTTTTAATTGAAATTAAAAAATTGGGATGGAACTTGAAAGACATCGGTTTCCTAGTTTCATCTACATTGAGCCGGCAGATACTTTTAGAACGTAAAACTAATCTAAATTGTTCAAAAAAAATAAGTTTGTAAAAATATATTATTCAGAACTATTTATGACAACATTAATTTATAACAACTCACAAAAAACTTTATACTATATTATCTGTACAAAATGAACTTTGTTAGACAAATAATTAGATTATGAGAAATGATATATATTAATTTAATTAAATATACTGATAATATAAAAAAATTATAGTCATTCAATCATGAATTATCATATAACTGAAAATTATTGAATTTTATAATTATGACTTTAAAAGCCATATCTAGACTAAATGTTAATTACTGGATAGTATAAATTATAAAAGTTTATTTTACAATGACTATATATCAATATTATACTCTATAGTAGATAAAGTCATAAAGCTTTTCCCTAATACGTTTATAATGTTGCTTTCTTAAAGCCACAAAGAAATATGAGTATGAATAATTAAGGCTAAGTGAAAGTAGAGGTGGGTGTATAACCAAGTAACCAACCATAATGGAGGCTTTTTATGAAAGAAAATGCTAGCTTGCCACACTAACATTCCATTCTATCTCTCATGGGTCCATCGTATCAGCATCACAATAAGGCGATAACGCGTTTGTGCACATCTTTTCTTTTTCTAAGCTCTTCTGTAGTCAAGGATAATATTATTTTTTAAGAGCTTAATTTTGATTGTTAGCACAGAACTATTTTACACTATCATTTAAATAATTAAAAATCACCCTATATACTAGATAGCTTTTAAAATAAAAGAAATGGAGAAATATTAGTGACATTCTATCTATCTTAATTAGAAATTGACTGAAATTAATTAAAAATTATCAATTTTAGTATGTTTTATTTTTCATTTAATAATTATCTCTATTAATTACTCATCAAAATTGACAATTTCAAATAAATTTTAGTCAATCATAAATAATCACCATCATTCTGCAAAGAAGATAAATTATGTACAAATAATATAAAGGTATTTTACATTATTGTCTAATCATAAAGTATAATGTATGATCAATTTTATTATTTTTTACAATAATTATCTTAAAAATCAATGATTTCTAATTAGTTGGTGGAATATAATTTTTTTTACAAAATAATTGTTCCAATTAATTAGAAGATGATAATTTTGAACTATATGACAATCTATGATTAAATGACAAGTATATTCCAAAGATGTGAAGTGACTAATTGACTGGCCTTAACCTGTATAATCAGATGTGCATGCAACTCAATTTTCTTCCCACCATTACTTTCTTCAATTAATAAAAAGGCCACCCACTAATTTCACAAGCAAGAGCATAAACATAAACAAATGTCCTTACTAAGACAGCTTTTCACTAATCAAAACATGGTAGCAAACTATAAAAAAAATACAGTCTCATTGTCCCATAATAGAATATTCTGTTCACATTCTCACCTCAACCTTCACAGCTCCAGAGAGAGCAGCAAACAAAAACAACAAATATACATAATATATAATATAAACAGGGAAAACCAATGAAGAAACTTGTTTCTTGTAACTCTAAGAAAGAAACCCACCACCCCTTTTCTCCAACAATTTTTTGGAGACTTCAAAGAGACTAGGAGCTTCATTATACACCACAAATCTAAGTGGTACCACAAAGTTACTAAAATAACTACACTAGATGAAAATAACACCTAGTTTTTTTTTGTTTTTTTTTTTTTGTTTCCAGTTTTGTTTGATTAACATGAATGATCAAGGGCAATTTGGGTTTCTACCAGGACCACCATAGTAGAAGTAGTTACCCCAATCTCCAGCACTACCAGTTTGAACATTGTAGCAGCTATCCTGCTCAGTGTAAGTGCCAAGGTCTTTTGGAGCTCTAAGCTTGTTGTCACCATCAACAATCTGAATGTTCTTGAAGTAACTAGCCTTGCCAAAACCTTCCTCAGGGAAATGGCCACTCCCCATTTGTGTCGAGGTGTGTTGGCCGTCGGACTCGGAGTTCACGACCTCTCCCCCCCACTCAATCATTGATGCACTGTCGGAGAGGTACGAGAATAGAGGAGCCGGCCAATATCCCATAACATGATCATTACCAAACTGCATCCACCAGTTACCCTCTTTGGGGTCCTGCATACACATTGGTTTTCCATAATAGACTACATCAGATGGCATTGTTTCATATTAATAAATCCATGGACCCTAAAAAATAATGCAGCATTCACATATAATTAAATGTGTGTGCCAGAGATTCTCTTGATTTAAAATTAACTAGTGTTGTCTGCACAAAACAGTGGTATTAATATATTAAATGGCGCCTTATGGTAGTGTTTGTTAAGTGCTGGGCATATTTTCATGCCAGAATGTCCAATATCAAGAGATAATATATAAAATGGAAATAAATTAAAATATAAAATAAAAAACTTACCTTCCAGACCAGGATGCTGATATCATATTGGGAAGAGCTATACTTAGAAAGTGGGGAGATGCTTGCTCCCAGGGCTATACCACTGTTAATTTGAATAAAGCCAGAGCAAAGGAGATTATAACAACCAGTAGCTTGATATGCATCACTCTGTCATTGTAGTAGAACAATTACATGAAATGAATAAAAAATTGAAGAAGAAAAAAATTATAAGAGAAGACAAAATTGGGGTGCTTGATTGGTGACTCACTGTCCAATAAGTGAAGAGTCTAGTGTTGTTGTCTCCATACAAATCAGGGCTGACCTAATTAACAGAATAGAAAAACCAGAAATGGGAAATTAGAAGGAAAGTGATAAATCTTATCTTTATGAGAATGCTAATTTTGAAAAGTATTTGCAGACAGAAGATGACAATGGAGAAAAAAAATTAATAATACCTGCCAACCGGCTTCAATGCTGTTGAGATCTTGACCAAAAGAGCCACCCAAAATCCACATTTGAGAAAGGCTAAATTCATTGGGTTGTTGAATTTTTGGGTCCCAAACGTTTATGGTTGCCTTGGCTCCATAATACTTATCTCCCTCCACATACACAATGGCATGCTAAATGCTCCAAAAAGATCAAAGGAATAAAGAAAAGTACACAAAATCAGGATAAATATATAAATAAATAAACAAAGAAATAAACAGCTTTTATCTTTTGCTCCCATACTAACTTATTTTTCCTTTAGCATAAAAAAAGAAGCCTAATATGGTAGTATACATCTTTTTATTTTTTCTTTAGCATAAAAAGAGGCCTAATATGGTAATAAACAGTTTTTTTTTTTTTTTTCATGGGAAATGAGGTTAATTTTCTTAGTAATTAGTAGTAAATTGAACTACTTTTATTTTAGTCACCCCATCCGGAAGGATTTTCTTTTACAGGGTCGAACCAATGACCTCCCTCTCGAGAATATGCCTCGCAATTGAACTAGTAGTTACTGCATTATTAGTATCATGGTAGTGCCAATACCTGGTGGCCACTCTGACTGATGATGTCAGGTAGAGGTTTTGCAGCTTTTGGCTGAGGGAAGCTACTTTGCTTCTTCTTTCCAAAATGCTGAACAGAGCTTGCTCTTAATATGTCATCCTTTTTTGTCCTTCGGACCGGAATTGTTCCTTCAGGGCACCTCCCATTTTGGTGCCACAGCTGAGTAATAGGCTTTGAATTTGAAGAGACTTTGCTTTCTCCAAAAGGGTGCCCTTCTGGATGGAAATTTGGTTTCATCTGCATCACCAAAGCATATATGATTGTTTGAATTTTGACATTCAAGTTTGAACCAAATAAAGGAAAGAGATAAACAAAAAAAACACAAGAAAAGTAAAATTCTTCACCTGAATCTTGTGATTTTTGAGGTCAGGGTGATCAAAAGCTGGCTGGTGTGAAACAAGGATGCAATCAATAACATCTCCATCGGGACTCTGCTCCCACAACAACACAAATGCAAATTAGAAACTTGCAAAAAAAGAACTATGCTCATGTATGCCCCCAAGAATCCAAAGAACCAAACCAATAACACTATAATTCAAAGCAAAACGCAGAAAAGGCACCACTAAAAAGCATACTAATAAGATTCTGCTCTAAATTCAAGAACAATTGAAAGAGACTAAAAGAAAGTCCCCCAAGTGAGACAACATGAGCATCCAGGATTAAAGTTCCTTTCACCCCCAAAAAGGTCCATTGTTGCAAACACCAATTAGAAAAAAGTGTTAGCAGAAATTAAGAAAGAAAGAAAAACACACACACACACACACACACACAGACACGCTATCTCTCTTTCTACCTTGATGGACCTAACAGGAGGCCTATTCAAGTTCTTCAAGTGCTTCTGAACCTCAAACTTCTGAATTGAATCGGCACAAGCCAAAGCCACCACCACCAACACCATGCAAAGAAACAACAACACAACCTTCCCCATTGCAACAACCTTCCAATCCAAAAGCATGCAACTTTATGAGAATTCTCAAAGTGGGTTACCTTAGACTCACTATAGAACCCAAAGGGTCACCAAAAACCACGAAGGATTTATAGCACACACACAAGCACAACAAGAACCAACTAAATGGTCTCAAAACTATGATGGGTTGTTGTTAATAAAAAGAACAATCTTTTTATCATTTTTTTTTTCTATATTTTTTTTAAATGGGGTTCTTTTGTTTGTTTGATTTGATTCTTTCTTTCTCTCCCCTAACCTTCACCTTACTTTGCCGCTTATCCTGCGCACCCCACCACCAACCACAACAAGCACCACACCACCACCCTTTGCTACACACAAACAAAAAAATGTGATTGACACCTTTTACAGGGTTGAGTGAGAGAGGGCCCTTCAAATTCCCTCCTCTAGGGTGTTCCTTATTTGTAGTTTTGTTCCTCATAACCCTACAAAAGAAACTGCCGACGCTTGCAAGGGAAAAAGAGGGGCATTATGGGAACAACACAACACAAAAAAAAGAAGAAAAAAAGGTTTTTGTGGAAATGCATGATGGTATTATTCAGTCACCATGGTTTCAAATTGTGATTGGGATCCTATCATGGTTAGTAAAAAATCTTTATATTAGGAAAAAATGTGACTGATACAAACATAATTACCATCGTGAAGTGTCAAAATAAGTTGATGCTGCGCCATAATTGTGATTTAAATCCATGCCAGTCACCTTCTAACAGAATTGAGTTTCCACTACTCACAGGGGCAGGAGAGAGAAAGTGTGTGTTAGTTCCCGCTACAATGGACAAGCATGTGGTAATGTATGAGAAATTACTCTTTTGCCCCTTAGGGTCACGGGATTTAAATATTGAATTCCCATTTTTTCTTTCTCACCTGCTGTTTTTGTTGTTTTGCTATCTCTCTCTCTCTCTCTCTCTCAATGCACGATGCTGTGGAATAGTGGAAGGAGATAGAGGTTGCAAGTGGAAATAATTGGATGCATTCTTGTTTGTTTCCATTGTTGTAATTAAGAGGTTACTTCAAGGTTTATTTTTGTTTCGTTTTCTTGGATATGTTTATCCAAACAAATGAATTCAGTAGGGTCGAGTTAAATTTTAGATGTTTAATTTTGAATTAAATTTAGATTTTAGTATCGAATTACAAAACTATAAGATTTATTTTTTTATAAAAAAAACGGTTGTTATCAAGACAGTAAATGCATGGTTCATGGCTGGTTCAATTAGTGGATTATTAATTACTAATTGAATTACATGAATTGGTATTTCAACTTTTATTGAATTTGTTTTCGTTTAGATACCCAATTATATTAAATATTCAGAGAGTATTTAGGATAAATTCTTTTAGCATTTAGATTGATGGTAGAAAATTAAGTAAACTGAATCTGAATATAATGAGACGGAATGAATTAAAATAAAAATGTTTAGTTTACTTTTTACATATTTTATACTGGAATGGAATGGACTTTCCACTTCGTTGTTTGAAAAAAAAAAAGTTGTGTGAACTAAGTTATGACTTTAGATTTTATATTATCCCTTGTTAAAATCATGTTCTCGTAGAAGTTAAAATAAGAACATTTTCTTTTAAAAAAATTGCTGAGTTACCTATCCCAAATTGAAGGGGATAAAAATTGGACTAAACAAGAGAATGAGATGGATCAAGTATCATCCCTTCTATCTTGATCTATTATTATTTTTAAAATATAGGGATTAAAATTTCTCCTGTTACATAAGATAATTTTCTTTTATATATCAAAATTAAGTAGTTTTGGATTAAATTTTTTTTTTCTAATAAAAAACACAATCAAAACATATACTTCATCCAACAATAACATTTCCTAAAATCAAGAAACATTATCTTTTATTCAACAACAAGAAGGAAAACGTGTGCGAAAGATATGTTTTGATGGTATTTTTTTATTAAAAAAGAAAAAAAAAACAAAAACTACATAATTTTGGTGTATAGGAGAAAAACTTATATCATGTAACATGAGAAACTTTAATCCCTTTAAAATATATACCAAATTAACTTTCTTATCTATTTCATTGCGCTTCGCTAAGTTTTTCAGGAATTCTAGGTTATAAATATTTGTATTTGGTGTAAATATTCTAAAACTTATTCCCAAGAATTTAACATTCCCATAAAATCTTTCTTTTAATTAATTTATCTACAACTTTCTTATATTCGGGTGGTAATTTAAGATTCACATGAAAAGAGAAATGTTTTCTTAAAAAATATGTCTTTCATTTTCAAGAATATCTCAAACATACCAAACATATTATAACATTACTCACAAACATAATTTTTTCATGAAAATATAAGTTATGATTGGAAAAACTAGTTTATTAAATTATATGTGTTTGATAAAATTAATTGTTGAAGTGGTTAAAAAATGTAAAATGACAAATAAATAATAAAATCATTGATTTATTAAAAAATAATAATTATAAAATTAGATAAAAACATTGAGGATAACAATGAAAAAATTTAAAAATTTAAAAGTTAACATTTTAAAAAATATTAATTCAAATAGCA
>PYAF01000716.1:1065777-1083192 GCA_007407185.1 Glycine tomentella | reverse complement strand
AAATTTAATTTCTGTTTATTTTATTTTATGTCATATTTTAGTTTATATGTTATATATGTAAAGAGTTAACTTAAATGATGTAACTTTTAATCAAAAGAAGATTTTAAATAAGAATAAAATTAAAAGTGAATAAAAGTAAAAAAAATAAAATAAAGAATATATATATAGCGAGAGACAACATATTACACCCACTAACAATATACAAAGATTTTACGTTATTATTCAATTATAAATTTTTATATATAATAAGTTTATTAACTCTTACACCTAAAAGTCATATATGTCCTAATTTTCGATTGATTATCAATTTAGAATTTCTTTATTATATATATATATTAAGAAAATTGAAATTGAAATTTGCTAAAATATTTATTCTAAAAAAAAAATAAGTGAGTATGTGATAATATATATATATATATATATATATATATATATATTGTCAATAGTTCCATCCAAACATTTTAACTTTAGTTATCTGAAAAAAAAAAGGTGCCATTACAATAGATATTTAGATGTGCCTAGCTAAATTTGGTAGCCAAATTCTACCTTCCAAAAACCTAGATGTGGGTGATGGCCAGCTCAGGCTATATGCCAATGCCTCTCTATCTCTCTCTCACACATTCTTTTTTGGTCATATAATGGGCATAAGTAACGGCGTTGCCTTGTTTGGTTCAAGCAAATTCCAACTTGTTGTACCCCATCACTACTATTTCTGTAAGTATATTAATTTCCTACATTATTTTTTTCATGTAATAATGTGAAAAGGCTGAAAATTTTATTATGCTCGTTTACTATTCTTATTAATAAGGCTGACTTTTCACGGCATACATGTGAATCCATTTTTTCTTTTTCAATCCTTAATTCATTGACATTCATGTATGGAACTATTTTGGTTTGATACACTTGACTTCAGACAAGGAATTTGTATACTAAAGATTTATATGATGCCAAATTCGGTGAAAATCGTTGTATCTGATTATATTCTGTGTTTATAGTATATTGACATTGAAATGTCTCTATTATTATAATTCGTATTTATTACTTTGACTTGATATTCTAATTCGAGATACTCCTTTTAGTTCACGTACGTTTTCAATTAATAGTAATACCTACTAGTAAAGATCTTTACCAAAGTGTATGCTGTGGAACAGTTGATTTATAGCTCTATTTTCATTTTCCTCATTAGGTTTAATAAGATCATCATGGAGAGAGAGAGAGACAGAGACAGAGAGAGAGAGAGAAAGTACCAAACTTAATACGTAGTTGTAAAATCACGACAATATAAAATTAATAAAAACATTTTTACATTCTAAAATTTCTCAATAATGTATTTCAATATTTTAACATATTGGATCTATTGGCTGTTAATTATCTTACCTATGGAGGTTGGGAGGTTGGGTTAATTATCTTACATATTTCATAAACTTTCATGTTATTAGATTTTTTGCCTATTTTAGAAGGCTAACTATCGTTGTATCTTGATTGAAAAATAAAACTTTGTTTACATGCATAAAAATGAAAGAAAAAGAAAGGGAAAAAAATGATAGTAGCTATCCTTATCCAATCCTATTGCATGCAAGACGCAATGAGTCCAAGTGAAAACAACCTTTTCAAAACGACAAAAACCTAAATCGACAACATAGTAACAAATTAACAATGCAACTCATGTCTCGTAGATATATATTTCTGTGACGTGATGTTTAGTTATTGTATACCACTTATCGACACATCTAACAGGTCATTACTATTTTGGCCCTGAAAATAGGAAAAAATTATGTTACATGATTGTTTTTGGGTAGGTATTTTACATGATATTTGTATAAGTGATTGAATAAACTGTTTTTTTGTTTGTAAAAACATAAGTTATGATGTTTTTTATTTAGATTTTATTCTTCAAAATTTTGAAATTATATAGTACGTAGTATTATTTTTTGAATTTTAAAATTTATTCAATTATCATATTTTAAAATATATATATTATCACTAACATTTTTTACAATGTGAATCTTAATTTCACGCTAGAAATGATTAATTATTCTAGTTAAAGCTTTATTATTTAAAATTTATTACTCACTAAACTTGATACCTGTGCCATGCACGGATAAAATTTTTGTTATTATTTTGTTAAGGAAATCAATGTACTATTTAGTCATGATCTATTCTTATGTTGAGTCCAAACGCATCATTTATTTTTCTTTTTTATAAGATTTTTTTTTACTAAGAAATAGAACAAAGTCTTGTAATTATATCCAAAGAATAAATTCATACAAATTATATGATCAATACACCAATCATTAAAATATTAAATTCTATTTATTTTAGCATTAACTTATATTCACGATATGACGTTTATCAAATTCATCGATTTATCTAATCTTAACAAGTAAAGTTTTTTTAGTAGTGATGTTGGTCAATTTCACTCCTTTTTGTTGAATTGTATAATTTAAATTTCAAATTATTGTTAGGATTTGTTAGGTTGTTATAGTTTGTTCAATTTGTTATTATCCCGTATTATTAACATTTTGTTAAATTTCTCTCTCTTATATAAGAACCTCATGTTGTCATGTTGAGGAAAGATATAGAAGAAAATGAAGTGAATGAATGAATGAAAGAGGAATTATTATTCCAATTTATCATTATCTACTTTTTAACATGGTTTCAGAGTCATGGTTTCCTTATCTTATCTTCAATGTATTCCACTTATACCCAAGTATCTATCTCCTCAACTTTCACCTTCTCTGATTCCTTTACAAATTATGATTATTATCATCATAAATTTCATTTTTGTCAAGCATAACCTTTGCATTTTTGGTTCCATTTTGAATTCTTCTCGTATCCATTTGAAGGTCATTAATGTGAAGCTCGTTGCATTATTCTGAGTTTTTCATAGACCAACCCCGAAGTCTATTGACATGAACATGTGATTGTTTCGAATCTATTCTCGTATCTCAATTCTCCATGCACGTATTCTATTTGAAGGTCATTGATGTGAAGTCGAAGTCAGTTGTATTGTTCTGAATCTTCATAGACCATCCCTGAAATTTATTGGCATGAACATGTTATTGTTCCAAATCACTTCTCGTATTTCAATTTTCTTTTTACCTCACATAATCGAAGCACGTGGTTCTGAATCACTTCTTGTATTTCAATTTTCTTTCTACCTCACATAATCGAAGCACGTGAACTATCCTGAAACACCTCTTGAACCTATTGCTGATCAAAGTCATTCTTGAAAAAGTGTCTGAAGAAGCAATTGACAAGTTGGGCATGATCGATATTCATGCACCAATTTGAGGGGGAGTGTTGAATTGTATAATTTAAATTTCAAATTATTGTTAGAATTTGTTAGATTGTTATAGTTTGTTCAGTTTGTTATTATCTTGTATTATTAGCATTTTGTTGAATTTCTCTCTCTTATATAAGAACCTCATGTTAAGGAAAAATGTAGAAGAAAATGAAATGAATAAATGAATGAAAGAGGAATTATTATTCCAATTTATCAGTATCTAGTTTTTAACACTTTTAAATGAACTAATATAATTTAACTCCTTTTAAATAAACTAATATAATTTAATGCGTGATTGATTTCAGATCCTTTGATATGAGTTTCTAATTTCAAGTTAACGCTTCTTATTATCAGTAATGAGTAATGTCTGATTTGATATCAAGTCTGACAAAATTTACAGTGATGTCTCACATTAATATAAAAGTTACTATATGTAGCTTAAGATTTTCAGGTTATGGATTTAAGTTTTTTTATCCTGATGCTAAACCAAACATGCATCGTAGTTTTCACGTTATGTCCAAGATAAACTTGAATTTTTTAGGCTTTCATTCGTGTTTTCAAACATGTCGTTAATCGTTCATTCATGTATACCCAACCAATTTATGTAAAATGAATATAATTACCTATGATTCACTATATATACATATATATATATATATATATATATATATATATATATATATATATATATATACGATAATTCAAGAGGGGGTCCATGTAAACAAAAGTAAGGGGAAAAAATAATGTGCCTTTTTGCCTAACTTTTGACAACGATGCTTTGGAATTCGAGCAAATGCAAATAAATCTACCCTTAGCTGTCTTTGATCGTATTTCGGTTCAGATAAAACCAAAATAGCTGCTGTAGCTTGACCTTTGGTGAGTTACAACTTGCAAAGTCAGACACTACTTCTCTTTGACTAATGTTAGGCCTATGTTATGTGCCAAGTCAATAGTCATGGAGACAGACATTGGCTGCTAAACCTGCAGATTATATTTATTCAAGATTAATCCTAATTCTTGCTGCACTTGTACAGATATATCATTAGAATATATCTTCGATCTAATAGTTCAATTCTTATCTTATAAATAAAAAAAGAAACTATAATGGATTTGTACATGTACGAATATAATAGGAAATCTTGATCAATTTCTTTTTTTTTCTTCTAGCTAATAGTTGAACTTAGTTTGCTTTGGCCCAAGAAAAAAATAATCTTGTAAATCAAAATTGCGTTGAATTACATTATTTTGAACATGGATTCTCTTTAAAAATTGGAGGATTTGTACATAAGTACTGCCATATTAATTGCACGAACAAAAATGTACTAAAATCAAATAAATTTTGTTTCAGTCAAGTAGATCAATGCACAAAATTAAGGGCCGAAAACCATCTAAGTTAAGTAAGCAATTGTAAAATGATGCATTGAATTCGTTCATATTGGTACTGCCCATTATTCTGCATAAAACGTGCATAAATGGACCAAATGGTGTCCGGGGCCGAAGTTCCACTTCCTAGTTCCTACATCCCCGCTTAGAATTGAAAATCTAGCCTCATTCTAAGTTTCTAACTATATGCCAAGAAGAATTGGAGGATTTGTGTTGAAGTTTCAGTTCAGTGCATTAGCACATGCATGCGTGGAAAAGGGGAGAGATTTTTTTTTTCTTTCCAAAATAAACAATTTATGATAATAGAAATGAAATAATACAAAACAACAGTTATTGGAGAATCCAGAATAACAAAGTTGTTCAAATAAATGGAAAAAGTTCTTGACCAAATGGACTATGGGGGCTTTTCTAAACTAATTTGTTTGACAAAGAAAAGGGCCTTTTAAGAGATAGCACAGATGGGGTGGAAAAAAAGGCTCCCGCTACACTCCTTCTTTTCAATTCTTTTTTAAATAAATTTATTGAAATAACCTTTTCTTTTTTCTCTTTCAAAGATCACTGCTCACCACTCTCCCCTAATCTTATTTCAATCCACCAATTTCCATCAGCATAAACTCTCGGCATCCAATAAATAATGTTGAGTTAAAGACTAATTTGGCAAGGAAAAAAAGGTCGTTCCCCAATTTTATTCTTTCAAAAGTGTAATTCCCTAGATTCAAGTGTTGTGAAATTGAGAACATTGTTCTTTTTATTTTTCAAATCAGTGATTATTCACTATCACAATGGGCTTACGAGCAAGGGATCGTCGCCAAACAACCTTTCACATGTTGATAGTGTACATAGCAGTAGAGGAAATTGCCATGGCGATAATGAAAGCTCAAGTTTTTGGTATTGGTATGATTGTACAAGAGGAATATTCCAGGCACGATCGTATTGTTTCACTCTTATGAATGATTCACGATCAGATTTGACCATGTTCTTTAGATCCAATTCCATGGAGACAATGTCAAATGAGGGTGGTAAATGAACGTAATAAGAATTAGTTTTCAAAAATTAAATTCTGGAAGTGTTAAAACACTTCCACGAATTAATTTCTAGAATGTGGAATGTGAGAAATTTTAACTTGTGCAAACTATTTCTGGAAAAGGGTGTTTTTAGAAATAAAAGTTTAAAATTATAAAGTGGTATCGTTAGAAAAAAGAGAAACTGTAAATAGCAATTTTCGAGAAACATACGAAGCCAGTTATGAAAATTACTTCCTACACCTTCCTTTTTCTTACTTCACCTACACCAATTCTGGAATATAATTCTGTAAATCTACATTTTGGAAAAGTCTTTCCAGAATTACATTCTAGAGAGACATTTTCGGAATGCAATTTCACATTTTGGATTAGGTGTTCCATAAGCTTAAAAGACGTGGAGGAAGCAACTGCCCATAGTTACTAGTTAAAATCATTATTTTTTTTTCTTGCCGAACACAGCATAATGAATGTAAGTGAGATGGAAGTTGGTATTGTCCTCACTCCCATTGCTATTGGTCTCTACCAAGGAGTTGAACCCTATTTCTATTTTCAAAATATTCTTTCCATGAAATCATGATTTCGTTATATAACATGAACAATAAAATCATGACTCCATTGTGAAATCATCTTTGTTTCCCCATAACACAATGAAATCTGTTGTGAAATCATTTTCGAAAATGTTAAAAGATGTTATCAACAAATTTATATAAGACAAATTTAGAAGGTCACATAAAGAAGATGAGATATTCCGCTAAAGGTTTTGTTTTTTTGGATAGAATTCCCGTAAAGATTTAAGTTCTGAAGGTTAATAGAAGTTACTTAGAGTGCAGGTGTGGTGAAGTAGGTGATTCCAGTCCACTTACAATAGTGGTTTGACGAAGTATTGGACCAACTACACACTAAAAAAAGACCTTCTTTAGAGTCTTCAATGGAAGCCTAGAAGGAGAGAAGAATATTGTCCCACTCGGATGAAGATGAACTAAGATTTAAGATTGGAAAGAGAAGGAATTAATAGGTATATGCATAATATAGTAATAACCATTAGCTTGATGTCTTATTTTCAACAGTGGTAATATAAAATTAGAATTGATAGTCCAATTTTCCTTTCCAAACTTTAATTTTATGTTCATTTCCATACATGAAATAAATACTATGTGAAAGAGTATACTTCATGTACACAATTTAAACGAATGAATTTTTGGTTTTCCTTATTT
The DNA here is from genome assembly GCA_007407185.1 of Glycine tomentella. Taxonomy (NCBI): domain Eukaryota; kingdom Viridiplantae; phylum Streptophyta; class Magnoliopsida; order Fabales; family Fabaceae; genus Glycine; species Glycine tomentella. The sequence goes on along the minus strand of PYAF01000716.1, from coordinate 1,076,287 downwards.
CTACCATAAGCACCATCATCGTGCTACATACAAGCCCCATAATCTCATGAATGTTTGAAATATGAGAAGTATATATGGTAAGTGATAAGTAATTTCTTCTATGAAAAAACGTAGAACCAACTTGCGATTTATAAGAATTGTTCTATCGACTAACACAAATCATGATAAATTAGAATGGATAAGAAAATCACCCTGCACTTTTTTTGTAATCTTTCAAATGAACTATATAAAGGTGTTCAATGATAGGGAAAGGCTAACAATAAATTGTCTCATATATAAACTTTTTTTTTATATTGATTCTAGTTTATGACAAATCTTAATTAGTGTTTAAAATATTAATCAAGGGAATGGAAATTAGTAAATGAATAATAATATTTTAAGTAATTTAAAAGATTTTTTTAATAATATCATTCAATTATAAAATGTTTTTTATGATGAATTAATTAATTTTTATAATAATTATGTCAAAAACTATATCAAGAATAATTTCTAATTGATTGATAATATAAAAACTTTTCAAGTTACATGTCTATTAAACCTGTCATTGTATCATCAACTTATAATATTTTGATTTATGTAAAATATTATTTGATGATATTTTCATCGATGGACTTAAAAAATAGTTTACACAATCAACCATTTCTTTACAACATATAATAAATACTCATAAAAGATAATTCTTTTTGTGGGTGTGTCATGTGTGTAGTAGGGATTGTTAACCATAGACATGAAATCTCAAACTTAAGACCTTTGCATTATTAAGACGAAGTTTCAACCAACTAAACTAATAAGTTATGTTTAAAAATAATTAATGTTGTTATATATGATAATATATTGTAAAGTAACTAAGCTGAGAATACATATTAATGTAACTTAATTTAAAATTATTTAATTTTTTATATGGTAACAATTACATTAACCTAATAATGCTTGACTCGTTGTATTTTTATTTTATAAACATATATAATATATTAAGTTACTTATCACTAATAGTTTAATCAACAATTAAAACCATGGATGTTATACAATTTATTGAATATTTTATATATCAAATAAATGAAGTATCTATGTTTTATATGAAATGAATAAAACAATGAAATTGAAAATTTAATTTATAAATTTTTAATGTATTACTGAAATTTTAATAAATATAAATTTAAAATGCTATATTCTAAAAAAATCATTCGAGAGAAGAAATGTTATAACTATTTTGTGTCATTTCGTTACTATTTTCACGGGTAGAAGAATGAGTCAAAATATATTATAAATATTATTATATATTTTTAAAGAAAACACGTGCTTAAATAAGTTTACGTGTATTTTAGTTTATTTTTTAAAAAATAGTAACTTTTTACCACCTTTTCAAAAAGAGAACTATTATTTTCTCAAAATATAAGTTGAAGTATATATGAAATGATTCTTTATGAAGTTGAAATATATTTTTTTTGCTTAGAAAATCAACTTTTAAAAGCTTTATAAACATTTATCATGAAAGACTGACCACTGCGACTGAGAAATAGAACACAACTCATAACGCCAAACACAAAGCACTGTAAGAAAATAATAAACAACAAACAAACAATATTAGGCATGAGTTTGATTGTTATTGTTTGAGGACGAAAGGTGTAAGGTAAGTCTTGTACGGTGCGTTAATAATATGTATAGTCCAATTTTGCAAATAAAATTTGGGTGGTTGTAATTTGTATCAAGTAAAACGGGCATAATGCTACTGAATAGTGGCCATATTTTTGCCTTAAATTTCTATCTCCCCACGACAATATGTTCAATTAATACTAATAAAAATTTGAAACAAAATATTTCAACTTTTATTTATTTTATTAAAATTTGAATTAAAAACATAGACAAGAATATCCCATCGTCGGCTTCTTTTTTTAGTTTGGAGAGCTTTGCTTAATAAGCTTCCAACTGATGATCATATCTGGAAAAAGGATGTAACATAATTTTTATGTGTAAAATTATATGTATTAAATATATATTAAAAAATTTAGTATTATATATAAAAATTTAGTATTATATATAATGATATTAATTATTTTAAATATATTTGACTTATTAAATCAGTTTGGTTGGAATATTGTGTTTTTAATGTAAAGATAGCAAATTCAAAATTTACACGTGTCATTATTTTTATTTTTATTTTTTTGTTTTTCTTTTTACTTGAATGGTGTCATTATTTTTAAATTACTTTTTTTTTGTTTTTCTTTTCACTTGAATGATATATGTGAGATTTGAGGAAGAAATCCTCCATTTGTTTTATGAATTTCTTTATTTAAATTCTATCAATTGTATTTCGAAAAGTTTATTGAGAAATGCAAATTTAAATTTTTGAAAAGGAGATTCTGAAATATAATGAAAGATACATGATTCAAAAAAGAAAGTGTTGGATTCAAATCCGCACACACATTTGCATATACCATGACTTTCCATCTTCAAATTCTCTACAATCCCTTTCCCTTTCCCTTTGTTCAACTAAGAAAACGTTCATTCCTGCATTGAAAAAAAAAATTGAGTCAAAAGCACTTCCAAAAGTTACGTTTCAACAAAACTACTTTGGACCAATGACCGACAAGAGAAGCATCTCCCCTATAACATCACTATTTGGTAATTGGTACAGCAAGATCTAAATTTCTTTTGAGGGCCATATAGGCCACCCCATCATATAAACATTTGACGAAAATATCCAAATTAGAACACTTAATAAGCGAGAGTAATGATGATTAATGATGCCCACATCAGCAAAATTTCTTTAAACAAATGGCAAAAGAAAAAGAATGATGAACAAAGCTTGGTTGGAAAGCCACGCTTGTGTTAGGCTTTTTCCTATGCTTCAAGGCCCCACCACCATACCACATGACATGACCCTTTTCTCATGTGAATGAACCATAGGCCAAAAAATGTGGCACCACCCTTAACCGTCCCACAAGGGAAAAATAAAAGAGATCAAATAAAATAAAATCTTGCAGCCTTGTACTTTCCTAACCGCCCTTCAATTTCATGATTCTAGATACACAGAATGATAGATATGGTAGTATTTTTGTTAGCAGTTACACTTCAAGTTCTGAAAACACCAAGGGTGACAAAAAGTTATTTTTGGATGGTGGAGACATACATAAAGTTAGAAAACTGGGGTCCCCATTGGCCTTCACTATGCCAGGTGGAACCCCTTGTGTGGATCAACTTTCACAATCTTCTTTTTTCCTTTCTTTTGGGCATCTTTAATATGAGAGCCTTCCTTCAACTCAATTGACATTTGACTTTGGACATAGTGGAATAACGTATGAAATAGAAATTGATGTAATGCTCTCTTTTTGCCTAAACAATATACCAACACTCCATTGTTCCAACTGGCATCTCTGCCTGTAATATGTAAATTCTAGCTTTTTGTAGTCCAGTTTCTATACATTGTCAAATGTAAAAAGTTTCACACTATTAACTAAATAAAAATCATGATAGTATAAATTGTTATTAAAAGTCTTTTTTTTGTCGGATAAAAAAAATCAATAAACTTATCATATATATTAATTTATAATTGATTGATAGTATAAAAACTTTTCACTGTGTTGATGTATAAAATATTCCTTCCAAGTATCTTTCATATAATTTAATGTGTTCAAAGATGGGTCAAATACAAAATGTAATTGTCCCTCTCCTTAAGAAATGAAATCATGATTTACTACTTTATGAGAATTAATCCCTTCTTTTCTTTTTATTTAGACCAATGTATCTTCTATTGGAAGCAATTCTATTTGAGTTGGGATAAGATGATCACTATCAAGTATTCAATTCAACAACATATCCAGGCCTCGAACTTGAGATCACCAGTTAAGCTGAAATAATCTCACTCCAACTGATTCACGTGCTTGATGGTTAATCCCTTTTTTTTTTAATTGAAGTTAAATATATTCACCTTACATAATTATATATAATCAATTATGCATGAATATTTACAATGAGTTAAAGGTAACTATAAGATAATAATTATTATAAATCTATAATAATGACATATGACAATTGACAAGTAACACCAGCTGTGTATGCTACTAGTACTACCCACCATAACACCAAATAATACATACCTGACCAGACAATAACAAAACTACTATTAAAAACCAAAATTGTATATCATGCACCAAAAACACAAATTATTCAAATTATCAAGCTGGACGGTGGTTCATTCTCCGTATGGCTGAAGCAACATGGCCCCACTTTTGTGTGATCATGTTGCAAGCTGCAGACACATGAAATTGAATAATCTTTTGTAAAAATAATTATTATTTTTCCTCGCACATTTTTTCTGGGGCTTCTGTTGGTGCCAAGTCAGCATCTGTCGTGGAAGGAGCTAAAAAAAATAGTACATGGGACTATGAGAGGGAAGAAAAAGGTGGTAAGGTGAGGGCTTTAGCTTTAAAGAGTTGTTAACCACCCTGGCATATTTTCCCTATGCCTTTGTTTTTCCTTTTGAACATTCCTTTCTGCTTTCTGAAAAAACTCTTCAATACACAACACCAGCATTTTTTAAGATACAATACAGCACTACCACCCTTTTTATTGCATCCACCAAAAACTCTCTCATTAATAAGCACTCATCTTCGTTCATCTTGGTTGTCTAGTTCCACAAGCCACCATTCTGAGTTTCATGATCAGAAGAGTTTAGTAGTAGTAGCAGCATCATGGTGAGAATCTGAAGAAAGAAAAGAAAAAAATGAGTTTTCTTTTGTGTTGTTGTTGTTGTTGATCCTTCCGACTTTTTTTTGGTGTCAGATCATGTGTGTTAACAATTTCACCTTTTCTTGCCTTGTTGTGATTGGTTCAGGGAACACCTGTGAACATCATCGTTGGATCACAGGTTTGGGTTGAGGATCCTGAGGATGCATGGATTGATGGTGAGGTGACACAAATCAATGGCAAAAATGCCACCATCATTGCCACAAATGGGAAAACTGTAAGCCTTTTTACTTGATCATGAAATTGGACTGATGAAAGTGTTTCCATTCATTGGTGAGACACTTGGAAATTTGATTAGAATTTTTCAATTTCATAGATGCAGAAATTTGCTTTTTGACTAGAATGGCATGGCTACTTTGGATCTGAATGATGGAAATGCAATAACTTGTAGAAAGAATTATATAGGATGATCCATCAACTGTAACTTTTATTCTGTTTGTTCTTTCACTGGATTTTTCTTAACCAAAGTATTGGGTGAAGTTAAATTTATAATATTATGTGATAATAAAGCTAAAACTTGACCAATATTTGTTCTTAGCCTGGCAGCAGAGAAAAGATAGGTAGAAAAAATAACAATACAACACCAAGGTGAAATTTCATCACAAAGGCTGCAGCCACAATTTTCACACTCACCACCAATTTAGAATCACTGGGAATTTAAGTCACAACACATTCTTATTCAGAAAAATGATCCCTCAACTTTAATTATTTTAAATAAGATTTCCAAATACAGAATAATTAAGAATTAACTAGTTACACAAATAAGATTTCCAAAGATAGGTAGTTTTAGGAGAATTGATTTAGTTTCACGAGGTGATAAAGAAGCAACTCTTTGTAGCTTTAAATTATTTACGTTTTTAATGTGCATTGCGTGGTTTCAACGTGAAACCAAACACACTATATTGAATCAAGTGCTTATCACTAGACCAAAAGCTTTTCTTGTACTTGATAGTCAAGTCAACTTTTTTCCTTTTTTTATTTAAAAAATGAACTTAAGCTCACAAGCTTAAGAATTATAATTTAATTGGATTTTGACACATCTCAACCTTGAATAGCCAGAATGATGGCCTAAAGTCAACAATCCCCATCCCAGCATTGTTACTTGAAGTACAAGCATAAAGAAGCATATAAAACTAAACATTAGCAATGCCCTAAATTTCAGGTGGTGGCAGAAATTTCAAGCATATACCCCAAAGATACAGAGGCACCACCTGCAGGAGTTGATGACATGACCAAGCTAGCATACCTTCATGAGCCAGGAGTCCTGCATAACCTTGCAACTCGTTTTTATCTCAATGAGATATATGTGAGTTACAACCAGTTAATCAACTTGCCATTCTTAATATATTTGATAGAAAACTATATAAATAAAAAAGAGAGCAAAATCTGACAAAAATAAATGAAATAAACAGACATATACAGGGAATATCTTAATTGCAGTGAATCCTTTTCGAAGACTGCCGCATTTGTATGACATCCATATGATGGAGCAGTACAAAGGAGAAGCATTTGGAGAGCTTAGTCCTCACCTTTTTGCTGTAGCTGACACATGTTACAGGTATATTCACATCAATGTAGAAATATATTTGGCACAAGTAAACTTGGAAAACAAATCTATTATAGAGTTGACTCAGTTAAATGTGTCAGGGCAATGATAAATGAAAATGGAAGTCAATCCATTTTGGTAAGTGGAGAGAGTGGAGCTGGTAAAACTGAGACAACGAAAATGCTCATGAGATATTTGGCATTCATGGGGGGTAGATCTGCTACAGAAGGAAGAACTGTAGAACAACAGGTTTTGGAGGTGAGTTTGAACTACTCATAAAATGTTACTTGGTTAACTCAAAAGAAGGTATATGCAGTGACATTTTGACTTCTGCAGTCCAATCCAGTGTTGGAAGCATTTGGAAATGCCAAAACTGTCAAAAACAACAATTCAAGGTAAGTTGCATAGTTATTTTCTCAGGTCACATTTTCTAAAACAATTCCCATTTTAGTTGATTAAACAAAATCATTGGAGTTTGTGGCAGTCGTTTTGGTAAATTTGTTGAAATTCAATTTGACAAGAATGGGAAGATTTCTGGAGCTGCAATCCGTACATATCTCCTTGAAAGATCACGAGTTTGCCAGGTCTCTGATCCAGAGAGAAACTACCATTGCTTTTACATGCTTTGTGCAGCACCACCAGAGGTGACCATTCTATAATTATCCTGAAAGGATTTCGGCAGCATACATTTACCTCACAAAATCTAATAGTTAAAAGTTTCTTAATAGGATGTCAAGAAATACAAGTTAGGGGATCCAAGGCAATTCCACTATCTTAATCAATCAAACTGTTATCAAGTGTCGAATGTGGATGATGCAAAAGAATACTTGGAGACCAGAAATGCAATGGATATTGTAGGTATTAGCCAAGAAGAGCAGGTACTGGACCAGTGCATAAGTGCATCAAATAAAATTTGATTTTATCCAATTGAAGCAGTAATTTGATTTTATCCAAACATTTGATCAAATAAAATTTCCCTTCACAGGATGCGATCTTCCGTGTGGTAGCTGCAATCCTCCATCTTGGAAACATTGACTTTGTCAAAGGGAAAGAAGTTGATTCTTCCAAATTGAAAGATGATAAATCACTCTTCCACCTCCGAACAGCCGCAGAGTTATTCATGTACAAGCTTTGATCCACCTAACTGTGTAATTCCTATGCTTCAACTTTGGTGTGTCTTACCATGTTTATGTTCAGGTGTGATGCGAAAGCACTAGAAGACTCACTTTGTGAGCGTGTCATTGTAACTCCTGATGGTAACATTACCAAACCTCTTGACCCAGATGCAGCTGCTTTGAGCCGAGATGCCTTGGCAAAGACTGTCTACTCCAAATTGTTTGATTGGTAAAAACAAACTAACCAATTACGCCACCATGTAACTAACCTAATTCAGCATAGGACGTTGAAAATCCAAAACCATTGATGCCTAGGAAACATACTAGTCCTTAATAACCTTATTCATAATACATAGCTAAATCTTCTTTGAACTGAAGTGTTTTGCTTCTATAGCCCCCTATTCGACAAACATACTTTCAGTTTTGAGACAAGGAGTGATAAATTCTAAATGCATTCTTCAAATCTGGCAGGATTGTGGACAAGATTAACAGTTCAATTGGTCAAGATTCCAATGCAGTAAGCATAATAGGAGTACTTGATATTTATGGATTTGAAAGCTTCAAAATCAACAGGTAAACAGCATAATTACAAGTCAGAAGCACAGTTTCTACGTCTCTATTTATAATCTCATCTGTTCTTCTTTTACAGTTTTGAGCAACTATGCATCAACCTAACGAATGAGAAGTTGCAACAACATTTTAATCAGGCAAGGTTAATAACTTCTAAATACAACTTGAACGTCATTATTAATGCAAATACATAATATAGAAATGCATCTGTTTCACAGCATGTATTCAAGATGGAGCAAGAAGAGTACACAAAGGAGGAAATCAATTGGAGCTATGTAGAATTTGTGGATAATCAGGATGTTCTCGATCTTATTGAGAAGGTAGTTAGAGACTTATTAATCATCATTGCTTGTGAAAGGCTTTTTCTACCAGATAAAATAGTGAAACTATTTATATGTCCTGCATGCAGAAACCAGGGGGAATTATTGCTCTTCTTGATGAAGCCTGGTATGTCATTTCTTACTAAAAAACTGTGAACATATTAAAATGACAAAACAGATAAACATATTTGCTTATGATATGCCTGCAAAAGAATTCCTCAATACAGGAGAACATGGTGGGAGAACTTGCTTTGGTTTATTTCCTTGCTAAATATGAAGCAAAAACTATATAATAGTTGAAATTTTAATAATATTCTTGTTTTCTGCAGCATGTTCCCTAAATCAACTCATGAGACTTTTGCACAAAAGATGTACCAGACATATAAAGGTCACAAGCGGTTCAGCAAGCCAAAACTTTCTCGAACAAATTTCACGATTAACCATTATGCTGGAGATGTAAGCTTGAGAAAACTTGAAAATTTTCCTTGTCCATCCTTTCCGAAAATTAAAACTGCTAATTTATTGTCATGAAACCTTTTGATGCACAGGTCACATATCAAGCAGATTATTTTCTTGATAAAAACAAAGATTATGTTGTAGCAGAGCATCAAGCTCTTTTATGTGCTTCCAAGTGTTCATTTGTAGCTAATATCTTCCCTCCTTTACCAGAGGAGACATCAAAGCAATCAAAATTCTCTTCCATTGGTTCACAATTTAAGGTAAACCAGTACAATTTCAACATTGAAAAATTGACCAGTTCCATCTATTTCTAGAAATAATCAACCCATGAATTTCTTCTGAATCAAATCTTAATACACAGCAACAACTGCAATCTCTCATGGAGACACTGAACACAACAGAGCCGCATTACATAAGATGTGTGAAACCAAATACAGTTCTGCAGCCAGGAATCTTTGAGAACTTCAATGTCTTGAACCAACTAAGATGTGGGGTAAGTTTAATTTTCATATTCTCTCTGAAATGTATGGCGATTCAGAGAATCTGAGAAAGTTTCCCACCAATAACATTCACATCACAACCCTTTCAGGGAGTACTTGAGGCAATAAGGATTAGTTGTGCTGGATATCCGACAAAAAGGACATTTGAAGAATTTCTTGATCGTTTTGGAATGCTAGCTCCTGATGTCCTTGATGGGTATAGATTATTCTAGTCTACAAGAAAATGGAAATGAAATGATTTTTTTTCTCTTTTTTTTTTTACTTTGATTGTCATACTCATATTGCATTTACACACCTTCATGACAATAGAGCAAGAATCATGAATCAAAGATGTAATGCAATTCTTTTTGAGCTAAACTTCTTAAAGCATCACTTGAAAATAACATATAAGAACAATCAATGTAGCAGATCATATTATAGAGAATCAATTCAGGATCACTTGAAAATAAATATCATAAATCTATATCTCTTATTGTCAAGTCCTATAAAATATAAGTTAAGCTTCATAAACCCATATGTTAAATAATGTTTTCTTCTGTGCAGCTCTGATGAGAAAAAGGCATCTATGGCCATCTGTGATAAGATGGGCTTAAAAGGCTATCAAGTAAGTCTATGCATGGAAAAACATGTTATGTGGAAGCAAAAGGTGTTAGAAAAATAGTATGATAATCCTGGATAAATTCAAAGAATCGTGTTCGTACACTTTCCGAACAAAGTATTTCGACCCTATTCTTGCCTGGGTTCACGAAATCCTTGTTGGGATAATTCTTTGAAGAACAATCTGCTTCTGGCAATAGAGAACAGATCAGGAATGTAGAGAGAAAGTATGATTTTCGTATCTTATTAAATCTGAGGCCAAATGACTCCTTATATAGGAGTTTTCCAAACAATGCAACTCTTGACGATAAACCATCGTAACCGTTGGTTATCGGAGCGGTTGGGAGTAGTTATTTTTCTAACCTATCCCAAGAGCGGTTATAAGTAGTTACTATTTTGAATTGTTAACCGCCTCTTATTCATAACTCATAGAGTTTAAATAAAACTCCAACAATCCGCTGGATCCCAGCCAGGGGCGCTGCCTCTTGGAACCCCGCACCGTAATCGCGGTCAATTATGCGTTGGCTCAACAAGCGTGCACTCCGCACTACCTTAACTTGTTTCCAAAGCTTAACGCGTAATCGCATTGGCCTATAGTAAATCACATTACTACTAAAATCCATTGATGACACTAAAATCACCAACAAATCCCCCCCA